>JAPPVO010000435.1:0-29997 GCA_030407325.1 Camellia japonica | reverse complement strand
TAAGAAAACATGATTTTGCCACTATCTAGTGGGCTTAAAACAAACATTTGATGAATTGTCCCAATTCAAGTAACACAACCTCACCCACAGGCATTCAAGGCAGTTGTATCACATAAGCAGTAGCCTCATGGTAAGCATGCTATTCATAGGCAACACTCACACGCATGCAAGGATGCTAAAGCATAAAAACTCACCGAGTACTCCAAGCCAAAACAGAACTCATTAGAAATCCATGCATGATCCTAGATACACAGAATTGCCAATGCAACAATGCAAAATGCCAACATAGCAGGCTCGGCTATTCTGAACATGGCATGTGGAATGCTACTAACTAACACGTATTCAATTTGGAATTGAAATACAAATGCAGTTTGTATGATGTGCCGAGCCCGGCGCGTGCAAAACAGATGAATGATGCAACATGCTGTCATACTGTATGCTAATTGAAATATGCCCTAATCTAACCATCATAAGCAGGTAAATAAAAGGGAAGAAAGACTGGGGTTGGAAACATACATCCACTCACCCACACTTATTACAATTATGCCCTCGCACAGAGGGTCCAAATAAATATCAGATCCCGAATAAAAGATGTACAATCCAAATAATACAGTCCAAATAATGTACAAATTCCTAATTAATTAACAAATTAACTAAGAAAGCTGTAAAACTGGCATGCAAGCCAGGGACTGCCTTGATTCCGCTCCAAGTGATGAATGATGCATGTTTAGGCTGCCTTGCGCGGAAATCCACTACGATGCCCCAATTAGCCTCTGTTTCGCAATTGTTCTTGGAAAGCGCGCCAAGCCTTGGAAGGCTGCTGATTCTTGATTTTGCTGCAACAGAGAGCAGGAAAGGGGCATGCAATGTATTTTCACAAATGTATGCATGCCTCGATCCTCGTGCCACCATCACGCATCTCGATGCATGATGGCCGAGAGGCCGAATTTGCAACAATTCAATATGGAATGAATGCATATGAAACTCAACAAACCAAACTCCATCATGGATGATCCGAAGTGTCGGTGACTTGGGAATTGAGACACATTCCGTCACTCGGAGTACGGAACGTACCTCGTTTCCCGTGCCCGGGCTAACTCCTATCCCGAACACGATGCAATATCATGACATGCATGAAATGCAACTAAGATACAATCCTAACATACACAATGTTATGGAATGGCATACACGCTACACGAGGTGATACACAACCGAGCATACACAATGCTATGGATGAAATGCATACGCAATGCAATAATGGGCTTACACCAACATGAGAGAGCCTCAGCCACACTCACATAAGTAGGCCATTAGATAAAATGAGACAACTCGAAATACGTGCACGCGTGCACGCAACCGAGGACCGAACCTAGGCACGGAATGCCACTCTAATGAGACATGGCAAGACATGGAATATGATATGCAAACATGCAAATTTCAGAGGCAAAATGACATGCAAAACAGCCGCGAAACATGGCGAAATGAAACCCGATGCCAGGAACGAGTCCCGAAACATGGAATTAAGCACATGAAATGGCCTATAGCTATGCAATGCATGCATGATTCGTACATGAAGTGTGAAGACAGAAGATAGGAAGCCCCAAAACAAGCATTTTTACAGTTCGAAGCATGGCCAAACAGTGGGTACAAATAGGGCAAAATTAGCATGCAAAAATGGGGGGCCAAGAGAGGTAATGAAGCAATCATAGCTCTGATCTCAAACACAGAAGGCCCCTTCTAAAATTTGAAGAGGGGCCAAAAATATGATGTTTTACAGTTTATGACAACCCCCAAAAAACAGATAAAAGTATGGCCAAATTAACATGCAAGAAATGGCCAACAAAGGGGCAAAGAAGCAAGTGGTGCACGCTGGCCCCAAACAGGTTAGGGCCTTCAACAATGCTAAGAGGGGCCCAAAATAGGCTGTTTAATCTTATGATCAGACCCAAAACAGAACACAAGCATGCTCAAAGTATGATGCAAGATGAGGCCACCAAGAGGCATATAACATGAAGTATACCAAGGATGCTTCAAAAGCCCTAGACCCTTAATGAAACATGAAGAGGTCATTTTAGGGCCATTTCAGTTCAGACCAAGGTCCAAAAACAGAAGCTCAATAAGCTAATAAATCATGCAAAAATGGGACCAAAGAGGGGTACAATACAAGTGATACATGGAGGTCCCAAACAGTGGTGAGCCCTTCTTCAATGTTGAAGAAGGGCTCAAATAAGCCTATCTACAGTTTAACCTCATGCTCCAAAACAGATATATATAGGCCAAAAATATCATGCAAAAAAAATGGCATCCAAGGATAATGAAGCAAGTGGTAGTGGGAAGTCCCAAACAGGTAAGAACCCTTAATCAAACAGAAAAATGAGCTCAAAAAAATGACAATTTCAGTTTTGGCCGGAGCTCAAAACAGCAAGCAAGAGGGACTAAGAAATAGACCAAAAAAATGCAAGAAAAGGGAAAGTGGGACTCACCCTTGAAGACCAACCCTTAGCAACCTCTTAGACCAAGTTTGGGTGCTCCTTGCCTCTGGAAAAACAGCTTCAAGCTGCTGGAATGGAATGAGGTGGAGTGGTGTTAGGGCTTGTAGGGAAAAGGTGTAGGAATTTAAGGGTTTTTGAGAGTTGAAGTGTAGAAGGAGAGAGATACAATACAAGAGGCTCAAGCATTTTTTCTAACCCTTAAACCAGACCTGGGGGCTGTTATATAGGCAAAATGGTGGAAAAAGGGGGGGAAAAAATGGAGGGAAAACAAGCCAAGTTTCCCCCAAAATGGCCAAACCCTCGGACATGGGTGAAGTGTAAAACAAAATACATGGCTGGAACACACTCCCAGGGAAAAATGGCCGGCTAGTTTAAAATGGCAAAAAAAAATCATTCACCAAAAAAAGTGGCCGGCCGGCCAGGCCAAGGGGAAAAGTGGCCGGCCACACCCTAGGATGAAGCCCCAGAAGTTAGCTTTCCAATGCCGCAAAACTTGCATTAAAATTCCTTCTGTAGAAAAAGTTATGCCAGTTTCCGTAAAGCCGCGCAGATTCGGTCAACCGGACTTCAACCAACCATATCTCCTCCCCCTGGATTTGGACTTAGAGATTCTTGAGCGAAAATGAAGCCCCGAAGTAAGTTTTCAATAGTGGTGGCCTCATATCTTAATTCCTCTTGTGCAAAGAGTTACGCCCGTTTCGGTGAAGCCGCGCAGACTTTCTCCTTCCCGGATTCATGCTGAACCACTTTTGACCAAACAAAAAGTTGGTTGTCAGAACAGTTGCTGGCCTCCCACCCTCCTACAAGCTTCCTAATAATGAAAATAAGGCCTCCACCAAAAATGAGCCCAACCGATGCGAAATGAAGGTTCGGGGGCCGAAACGCGCAGTTCGGGACCCCGAAAACTGACTGTTGGGCACCGGGAGTGGTGTTCGACTACGAAGTTGGTCTCTCGGACCCCAGTGTCCCTCAAAAGGGATAAATAAGATGCAATGCCAAAAACCGGAGCAAACGGAGGTAGTTAGGCGGTCCCGACCGAGGCACACGGCCTGATGGCTCCGAAAACCGGGAACCGAGCTCCGAAATGGGAAAAATGGCCTGCGACCACGAAATGTAGCCTATGGCCACTGAGAGATGATCTACGAGACCTCTCCCTCCCCTCAGGAAGAGAAAACAGAGAAAACTGAGCTTGGTTCGCAAACCGAGGCAAGGCACAGAAAAGTCCAGAAGTTCGGAGGCAAGGCTCACGGCCGAGATTCCGCAACCTCAGAACGAGCACAGTACACAACATCACCAAGCGCTCAATCGGTGACGTCTAAGTCTAAGGTCGGTCAAAAATGGGTGTCTACAGTTGCCCCTCTTTGACAGAACTCGAAAGTCATAAGAATGACGAGAGTGAATGTCAAGCCCAGAGACGACCCATTTTTGACAAGGCCGAAGACTTAGACAAAGCAGACAAGATAGACAAGATGTGCGCGCAGGCATGCCGCAGGCAGGGGCAAAATGCAAATGATATGCGGGAAGATTTTGATAATTGGACTTATACGCTACGCGAAGCCGGTTTGATAATTGGACTTATACGCTACGCAAGCCGGTTCGAAAATTGGACTTATACGCTACGCGAAGCCGGTTTGAAAATTGGACTTATGCTACGCGAAGCCGGTTTGAAGATTGGACTTATACGCTACGCGAAGCCGGTTTGAAGATTGACTTACATGCTACGTGAAGCCGATTTGAAGATTGGACTTACACGCTACGTGAAGCCAGTTTGAAAATTGACTTATACGCTACGTGAAGCCGGTTGATAATTGACTATACGCTGCGCGAACCGGTTTGAAAATTGGACTTATACGCTACGCGAAGCCGTTTGAAGATTGGGGATTCATGCAATGCACTGTAATGTAGTGGCTAAAATGCAATGTGATAGCTAGGAAAAGGGAGGTACCTTACAAGGGCAAGTGGCAATGATTACCTCGGCAATGTCCTACCTTATGCTGATGTGAGAATCTCCGCTTCTTCTTGGTTGAACCACAGTACTACTTTTCTCCCTGACTATGTCGCAGCTTTCCCTATTCTCCAACAGGGTGACAGACTAGTTGATTCAGTATCCAGAATTGAGGCGCATACACATGCTATCTCAATCTATGGGCTGCCATACAGATTTCAAGCCGAGGATATACCCCTGGTATTTAAACCAGACTTTAATCTCGGAAATCCGAACCTTTGTGTTCTAGGCATAAGCCATTCAAACTCTAGTTTCCACCGTCTCAGTGTCTCCTAGGAACTCACCTCTAACACAGGCAGGTGGCTATACCAGACCACTGGAAGTCGTCTGGTACGACAAACACCAAAGAATTGCACCTTTAGAGGATTAAGGTCTCCTAACCAGGCAATAAAATATATGATGCAATGGATGTGATAGATGTGATGCAATAATAATAGATGCGATGCAACAGAGAGTATAATAATGCAAAATGGTGACATACTCCAACCGCGCTGGACTCGTGAGAGGAGAGAGAACAAAGAAAACCAATCAGGCGCGTTCCACGCAACCTAAGATAAATTCCAGACACGCTGAAATCGTGTGAGGAAGGGACACTCAAAACACGCTAAATCGTGAGAGGAGGTCCAAAAACAGCCCCCCAGCGCGTCTACAACGCAACCTGGGATAATTCCAAACACGCTGAAATCGTGTAAGGAAAAGAACACTCTAATCACGCTGAAATCTGAGAAAGGTCCAAAAACAACCGCCCAGGTGCGTACACAACGCAACCTGAGATAGATTCCAAACACGCTGAAATCGCTTAAGGAACAGGACACTCAAACCACGCTGAAATCGTGAGAGGAGGTCCAAAAACAATCGCCCAGGTGCATACACAACACAACCTGAGATAAAATCCAAACACGCTGAAATCGCGTAAGGAACGGGACACTCAAACCACGTTGAAATCGTGAAAAGAGGTCAAAAAACTGCCCAGGTGCTACACAACGCAACCTGAGATAGATTCCAAACACGTTGAAATCGCGTAAGAACAGGACACTCAAACCACGTTGAAATCGTGAGAGAAGGTCCACAAACAACCGCCCAGGTGCGTACACAACGCAACCTGAGATAGATTCCAAACACGCTGAAATCGGTAAGGAACAGGACACTCAAACCACGCTGAAATCGTGAGAGGAGTCCAAAAACAACCGCCCAGGTGCATACACAACACAACCTGAGATAAAATCCAAACACGCTGAAATCGTTGAGGAACGGACACTCAAACCACGCTGAAATCGTGAGAGGAGGTCCAAAAACAACCGCCAGGTGCATACACAACACAACCTAAGATAAATCCAAACACGCTGAAATCGCGTAAGGAACGGACACTCAAACCACGCTGAAATCGTGAGAGAGGTCCAAAAACAACCGCCAGGTGCATACACAACACAACCTGAGATAGATTCCAAACACGCTGAAATCGCGTAAGGAACGGACACTCAAACCACGCTGAAATCGTGAGAGGAGGTCCAAAAACAATCGCCCAGGTGCATATACAACACAACCTGAGATAGATTCCAAACATGTTGAAATCGCGTAAGGAACGGGACACTCAAACCACGCTGAAATCGTGAGAGGAGGTCCAAAAACAACCGCCCAGGTGCATACACAACACAACCTGAGATAGATTCCAAACACGCTGAAATCGCGTAAGGAATGGGACACTCAAACCATGCTGAAATCGTGAGAGGAGGTCAAATAACTCGAAAGCGTGTTCCACGCAACCTAAGTTAAGTCTCGGGGGACAACGATCCTAAACACTGCTCAGCGTAAAAGGATAAACAATAAGAGATAACACAAGATGCAAATACATGCAATAAGTGCGATGAAACACGTGCACAATGCAAGACTTGGCACACAGCTTACAACATAGCATTCCATTCATTTGGCACACAGCTCACAACACGACACTCTGTTCGTTAGGCGCGCAACTCGCAACACAAAATTCTGTTCAATCTGGGCACACAACTCTTTTGGGCACACAGCTCTTTTGGGGCACACAGCGCATTCTTCGGGCATACAGCTCATTTGGGCACATAGTATATTTCAGGGCACACAGCTCATTTTTCGGGCGCACAGCTCATTTTGAACATACAGGATGCAATGACAGAACTTGCAGAAGTTGAAACAATCTCAGATGCCCAACATTTTCCCTCTTTTCTTTTTCTTTGCAGCCTGGAACTTTCACAGCTTCAGATAGGTCCTGGTTTTACTGTTCTCACATGACCTGGGTTGAACCCTGCTATTTTATGAAAGAACAAATTCTGTTTTACACAAACGTGGAGAACGGCACGGCACGGCACTCGGAGCATAAAACGATTTTATTTTTAAAATTGAGAGATGAGTTTTCGATCAGGTATTGAGCCTACGACTGGACACAGCAAAACGACTCAACACGGAAATAAAAGGCACACAACCTAAACACATCGAGTAACACTTGAAACGACTCAAAACAAGAATCGAGATAAAAAAGACACGACACTCAGACGTGCACAGGGAGCCTGTTTCACCGGGTAGTGTTTCCTATCCTTTCTCATTTGTGGTTCTCACATCACTCGGCCCTCAAGCTCTGTTTTTCTGAAAAAGCCCTTTACTCACTTTTTCTCTCATCGCACATCTCTCTATTCTTCAATCTCTCATTTTTCAATCCCTCCCCTGGGTGGTTGATGGATAAACAGTAAGTTGAAGGCTCTCGCCCCTAGCACTCAGCTAGATTCTTCTTTCTTCCGCTCACAGCTAGTGAATTCCTCCCACAGAGGGGTTGCGCTACAACTGGGTGTGTAGCAAATCTGCAGCTAGCATCGGTTGATGATGCTTTGCTGGGGAGTTTGGACGTGATAAGATCTGTCCAGATGATGGAGTGGAATATCTTGCCTCATTCCAGTTCGTGCTTCGCACTTGGCTCGACACCTCGTTGCTTGGAGGATACGAGAGCTTTCAGTCCTTTGTCGTTAACTTCAATTGCGCCCTTCTTGGCAGGTAGAGTGCCCTTCTTGGCGAGTAGGGTGCCCTTTCTGGCGAGTATGTTGACAATGGGGAAAAGACAGAACACCTGACTCAACTGTGCCCCTAGTTCATTATTTCGACCATTTTTTGTTTTTGCTTTCCACTAAAACAGTTTTGACCAAAATGAGAGTTAGATCAACATGCTTGTTCGATTTTTGATTTAAAATCATGCAAGTTAGGCTATGAGCACTGAAAATTTTCCTTTTTTTGGGTCCATGAAAAGGGTCCAGTTTTGGAAAAGATAGAATGATTTTCGAGAAAATAGTCAACCTCAGTAAAAATTCTCAAAAGCTGTTTTTGCAATCGGCCACTGCTCAACGAGCATAGAACCCACTCTCGAGATGCACAACCTCAGATCCGAAGGAAAATTGCCCCTTGCTTGAAGAAAGTTGCACGGCAACGGAAAGTTGCCCCTTGTTTGAACGGCACCGCGGCGCATTGAATGGCAACGGAAAGTTGCCCCTTGTTTGACTGGCGCCGCAGCACACTGAATGGCAACGGAAAGTTGCCCCTTGTTTGGATAGCACCGCGGCGCATTGTAGTCAGTCCTCAGAGTGACGAACACAACCAAATCCTCAGATACAGAGAAGACAAAGATGACCAGAACCATCGCATGGACACAATCAAATTGAAGTGTTTTACGGCTGGACTTTAGAATGAAGTTGCCTACGTATCCCAAACATGGGAATCAAGCCTTACGTAGTTCGGGGTTAAGGTACACTCGGGTATTTAACCTCTCCTTTTTATGCTCTAACTTTTGCCAAGGCGCCTGTTGCAGGTTGTCAACCTTGCGAGCTTTGTTTTTCTTTTCTTTTCATTTTCATTTCTTTTCTTCTTTTTTTTTTCCTTTTTTTTCTCTTTTTCTCTTTTTTTTGTATTTTTCTCTTTTTTTTTTCTTTTTGCATTTTTTGTATATATTTTTTTTTGTCTGGCTCTAACTTTTGCCTAGGTCGCCCTTTCGGGTTTTTGGCCCAGCGAGCCTCTCAAAGGGTAAAAGTGTAGCTGGTCCATGCCAAATGGTTTTGAGATCCTGAAGTCATCTGAATCCCGGAAAATGACTGCTGTATTGATTCGCAGAAGGATCCATCTTCGGCTCTTCGAGCATATCGGACATTTTTGCCCCTAGTTCGAGGGGTGCTTCTGATTTAGCTTCGCAAGCTTCTTCTGATGAGGTCTGATCTTCTTGATCTGACTTTGGTGCCTCTTGTTCGAGGGCTGCTTCAAATCTGGCCACACAGGCCTCACATCGTAGTTGACCGTTGAACCTTCTGAATTCAAGTTCAAGGTTTGGAAGCAAAAGGGGTTGAGTCTCGAGGCTGAGAGCGATCCTAGGCTGCACAATCTCAAGAGCGACTCCACACAGGTCTTCGCAGGACTGCGCAAAACATTTTTTTTTGAAAATTTTTAAGAAAGCGACAAATCGCTCGCGCTGAAGATAGTGTGAAACCAGTCTGGATCAAGCCAGGGTCCTTCTCAGTACTCACTCCAACAAGCATGATTTCATTCATTAAGGGCTTAGCACGCCTCTCTTTCTCTCAGTTTGATCAAAGTTTTGCAAATCCCGAGGAATTCCTCCCTCTTTGTTTTTACCGCAGTGTTCAAAAGGTTTCGAAAAACTCAGGTCATTACAATGACTTCAAGGCACAAGAGAGCAGGTGGAATGCACTGCCATTTCATTCAAATCCCGGCACAACTAGCACACGGCAGAAGCAAATGTGAGAGCGTGAAAATCACTGCTGTTTCATTCAAAATCTGTTGGCATAACTGGCTCCCTGGCAGAAACAGACTCAAAACAAAACAAAAAGACAAACGCGAAACAAAATGGTGACGCCCGAGGTAACACCCCCGGAATCACCCGACTCCTATACAACAGGACTGACTCGATACAACAAGACAGACCCAAAACAAAAGAGACTGACTCAAAACAAAAAGACAGACTCAAAACAAAACAACAAAATTGACCCAATACCCAAGTCAGAAAACACAAAAACTGGTATTTGCACATTGCTCAGAACAGTGCGTGCCATCCACCATATTTGGAGTAAACTGAGCGCTGCCCGCAGGTGGTTCATCCCTCGATCACATCACATTATCCCCCACAAGTTCACTAATCAAGTGCCGATAGACTTTGCAGAGCTTGGCGGGAGGACAACCCCATTGTCAAACAGATCCTGTACTTCATGGCGAAGACGGAAGCAGTTGTCGGTAGTATGGCCAGTTTGCTGATGGTATGCGCAGTACTGGGTAGCATCATGTGTAGCCGGAAGAGGGTTCGGGAGAGGCCGAGGCTCAAGGGGTTTGAGATGGCCTTGTCCAACAAGGATTTGGAAAGCTTTGGATAAAGGCATGTGGAGGGCATGGAAGACCCTCTGACCTCGGGGTTGGTACTTCTGGGTTTGTGGATTTCTGCTGGGCGCACCAGCAAAGGGATTGGCAGGTGCTGGCCTGGTTTTGATCTCTTCTGAGTGGAGGATTATAGCTGAAAGGAACGTTTCTGATACAACGACCCTTCTCCCGGCTTGCCCCTTGATTCAAACTGCCCCCGACTTGAGTGGCGAAAATGCCGTCCACAGTTTTTGCAACAACTGCGAGCACTTGCTCTTTGTTCAGTCCCTCGGCTTTCAAAGCCTCAACAGCCAACAGAAGATGCTCATGGGGATCCATGTCCGCCCCTATCTTGTTCTTTCCACTCGCCTCCACTTTGCCAAGGGATTGGCATTCCTCAAATACAGCCCGTTCCAAGATCGGGGAACCTTTTGTCGTGAAACTCCTAGCATGTGCTGTGGTCGATGATGGAGCCAATGTCCCAGAGGCTAGATCTGTTACAGTTCTTTGAAGATCTTCGATCATTCTCTTTAGCTCAGAAGTAGTGGGCTCACGGGTTTGAGATGATTGGGGTTTAGGTGCATCCATCATGCATAAGTCCATGCTTTCTGGAATGAACACCTCAGGCTTGGGTAGATGGGCTGGGGTGATGTATATGCTGGGGTTGAAGGTGGTTGGTAGTGTATGGATGAGGTTGAGGTGGGGAGGTGACAAGTCAGTACTAACCTGAGGTCCTTTGGGTGGAGCTAGGGTCTCTTCGTCAATAAGATCCTGAATCTTATGACGGAGGCGGATGCAACGGTTCGTATCATGACCGTGCTGCTGATGGTAGGCACAGTATTTAGCTGGGTCGTATCTTGTTGGAAGAGGGTTTGGAAGGGGTTGGGGTTCTAGGAGTTCTAGGTGCCCCTCTTCTTGCAGCTTTTTCAAAGCTTGGGAGAGACTCATGTAAAGAGGATGGAATTTTCGGGCTTGGGGTCGAGTTGAAGTTGGTTTTTGGTCATTGAGGGAAGTGGTGATAGTGTCTACTTCTGAGCATTTCGCAACTGTGCTACCATCAGTAGTAGCATTGGAACTGCGAGCAACATTCCTCTTCAAAGGCCCATTATCTTCTGCAAAGATCCCTTGTCTGATGGCATCCTCAATTTGAACCCCCATTTCATGAAGGGCTGGAAAAGTAAACAGAGGTAGAACGACCATCTTTTGCAGCAACTCGCCATGCAGATTCCGAACAATCATCCTGATCTGATCTTTGTCGGAAGGCCTTGTAGTCATCATTGAGGCCTTTGCCCTCCATCTCGTCACGAACTCTGAGAAACCCTCCTTTGGTTCTTGGCGGGTGACTTCGAGATCACGAGTTGTGACCTCGATCTGTGTGTTATAGGAGTATTGATCAATAAAGGCCTCAGCCAGCTCTTCCCAGTTCTGTTTCACAGAGTTCTCCAATTTTGCATACCAGATTGCGGCTATCCCGGACAGGGTTCGGCCGAATAGTGATAGTTTCTGGGCTGTGGTCAAACCCATTGGTCTCAGGATATCAGAAAACAGTTGGAGGTGCACCATTGGGTCTTCAGAGCCATCAAATCGATCGATATGCGGCATCTTGAACCGATCCGGTAATGTCACCACTGAGTCGGTATAACCATCCTCTATATCAGGAATAGAATGGGCCCCCTGAGACTTTTTGAACAACTTCTCAAGCTTGCTCACTTTCAATGCTGTGGGGTCCGTCTCGAACTCAAAGGGTGAACTTGGCAGGTTGATCGGTGCTTTGGATAGCTGGGGTAGAACCGGGGGCAGAGGTGGCCTTGTCGGAATGTCCGTATCTTCTTGGACATTAGCTGTCTCCCCGAGCGTTGGAACTCTGGGTGGGGAGGAGCCTGGTGTGAAGTAGATACCCCAGTTTGCTGCTCTAGCCTGGCAATTGTCTCTGCCTGTTGGGCTATAATCTCGGCCTGGCTTTTGGCAAATTCCGCTTGACGGGCAGCGTCCTGCTGCATGAGTTTCATACTTTCTTGGAGTTGACGCATCATTTCCTCCATCCCTGCCATATTGCCCTGGTCTAACTGAACAACTGGTATAACTGTCCCTGACTGGCCTTTTTACCCTGCCTTTGGTGAAGGAACACTGATTGCCCTCGAAATGAATCTCTGACCCGACAAAGTCTATCAGCACAAGTCTAATGATCCTCGGGGATATTGGAGCCTTCCGAAGCTATGGTTCCAAGACTACCTAGCAAAAGAGAAAACATGCAGCATCTCAGCCTGATGTTTACCAAAACAGATACGGGCCTAGCAGATGACTGTGCCCTCTACTGAATTCTGCCCCAAATTCTGCCTCAAAACTGAATCTGATACCCGCAGATAACTGATTCCTAAAATACCGATACTGGTGCCCGCAGGCCCGATGCCCAAACTTGCAAACTGATACATGCATTCCTGTAGAGACGCACTCTAAAAGCACATAACAGATAAGTGAGAGCCAAACACCCCTATGTTGGGTAGGGTTTCCCTGTCCTATTTTGTCAGGAGCTAGGGTTTCACTACGCACGCAGCGGTTTCAAACAACCTATATCGGTAAGCAACCTGTCCTAGGAATGGTCACTATGGATTTCGATATGCACTAGGTCGAATGGTCAAAAAGGGTGCCCCGATAAAACCGGGTTTGTGTTCCCATGCTGTCAGAGCCCAGAGCCGATCAGCCTTATGGTCATGCCTTGACAAGACAAGCCTCCGGCAAATCGTTCGGAATGGCATATGGCAAACACGGTGTCCTAGGCGCACCAATGCAAATGCAATGCAAAGAAACACACAAGTGTAATCAAAACCAGATATCATGAGTTGAGTCAAGTTCTCTAAATCCCCAGCAGAGTCGCCAGAAACTGTAGACGTCCCCGAACCCCGGGAGGGTTAAGTCCCGTTCCGTCTCATTGGGTCACTACAGTTCAAGGACTCAAATGTCACGGTTCTTAATCTTGAACCAAAGAGTCCAAATCCGGCAAATCGATTTTGAAAACAGATTTTTGAAAAGAAGTGCCAAACATGGACTGCTTTGCCAGATACAGAGTCGCCACCTAAATGTTTTAATGGGAAATTTAGGAAACCCTGACTCGGTGCCAAAGGCCACGTGTCCGTCATCACCAAAGTTGCCTCGCTCGGGAACTTGGGTACGATTGGGAAGGTCACTTCGTGAGCACCCCCGCTCGCCCGGTCAAAGACCGGCCTCTACTAACCATGATATCTATTTTGAAAACATTGTGCATTCTTATTCCGTTATTAGCCTAGTTACTATGATGCGCACAGCATACAAGTATAGACTGAGTCACCTGATTAACACACATTTCATGTTTGTTTGTTTGAAAATGGTTTGATGGTGCTACCCGCAGGTAGGCTAAGACGTGGATTTGCCACCCTCGGGGGCTTAGAAAACATGATTTTGCCACTATCTAGTGGGCTTAAAACAAACATTTGATGAATTGTCCCAATCAAGTAAACAACCTTCACCCACAGGCATTCAAGGCAGTTGTATCACATAAGCAGTTAGCCTCATGGTAAGCATGCTATTCATGCAACACTCACACGCATGCAAGGATGCTAAAGCATAAAAACTCACCGAGTACTCCAAGCCAAAACAGAAACTCATTAGAAATCCATGCATGATCCTAATACACAGAATTGCCTAATGCAACACATGCAAAGACAAACTATAGCAGGCTCGGCTATTCTAAACATGGCATATGGAATGCTACAACTAACACGTATTCAATTTGGAATTGAAATACAAATGCAGTTTTATGATGTGCCGAGCCCGTGCGCTGCAAAACAGATGAATGATGCAAACATGCTGTCATACTGTATGCTAATTGAAATATGCCCTAATCTAACCATCATAAGCAGGTAAATAAAAGGAAGAAAGACGTGGGGTTGGAAGACATACATCACACTCACCCACACTTATTACAATTATGCCCTCGCAGAGGGTCCAAATAAATATACAGTCCCGAATAAAAGAATAGTACAGTCCAAATAATACAGTCCAAATAATGTACAAATTCCTAATTAATTAACAAATTAACTAAGAAAGCTGTAAAACTGGCATGCAAGCCAGGGACTGCCTTGATTCCGCTCCGAGTGATGAATGATGCATGTTTAGGCTGCCTTGCGTGAAATCCACTCGATGCCCCAATTATCCTCTGTTTCGCAATTGTTCTTGGAAAGCGCGCCAAGCCTGGAAGCTGCGATTCTTGATTTTGCTGCAACAGAGAGCAGAAAGGGGCATAGCAATGTATTTTCACAAATTATGCATGCCTCGATCCCCTGCCACCAATCACGCATCTCGATGCATGATGCCGAGGAGCGATTTGCACAATTCAATATGAATGAATGCATATGAAAACTCAACAAAACCTAACTCCATCATGGATGATCCGAAGTGTCTAACTAGAATTGAGACACGTTCCGTCACTCGGAGTACGGAACGTACCTCGTTTCCCGTGCCCGGGCTAACTCCTATCCCGAAACATGCTACACGAGTGATACACAACCGAGCATACACAATGCTATGGATAGAAATGGCATACGCAATGCAATATGGCTACACAAACATGAGAGAGCCTCAGCCACACTCACATAAGAGGCCATTAGATGAAAATGAGACAACTCGAAATACGTGCACGCGTGCACGCAAACCGAGACCAACCTACGGCACGGAATGCCACTCTAATAGACATGCAAGACATGAATATGATATGCAAACATGCAAATTTCAGAGGCAAAATGACATGCAAAACAGCCCCGAAACATGGCAATGAAACCCGATGCAAGGAACGAGTCCCGAAACATGGAATAAGCACATGAAATGGCCTATAGCTATGCAATGCATGCATATTCGTACATGAAGTGTGAAGACAGAAGCTAGGAAGCCCCAAAAAAAGCATTTTTAAGTTTTAAGCATGGCCAAACAGTGGTACAAATAGGCAAAATTAGCATGCAAAAATTGGGGGCCAAGAGAGGTAATGATGTAAGTCATAGCTGTATCTCAAACACAGAAGGCCCCTTCTAAAATGTTTAAGAGGGGCCAAAAATATGATGTTTTACAGTTTATGACAACCCCCAAAAACAGATAAAAGTATGGCCAAATTAACATGCAAGAAATGGGCCAACAAAGGGGCAAAGAAGCAAGTGGTGCACGCTGGCCCCAAACAGGTTAGGGCCCTTCAACAATGCTGAAGAGGGGCCCAAAATATGGCTTTTTAAAGCTTATTATCAGACCCAAAACAGAACACAAGCATGCTCAAAGTATGATGCAAGATGAGGCCACCAAGAGGGCTATAACATGAAGTATAACAAGGATGCTTCAAACAGCCCTAGACCCTTAATGAAACATGAAGAGGGGGTCATTTTAGGGCCATTTTAAGTTCGGACCAAGGTCCAAAAACAGAAGCTCAATAAGCTAATAAATCATGCAAAAATGGGGACCAAAGAGGGGTACAATAGCAAGTGATACATGGAGGTCCCAAAAAGTGGTGAGTCCTTCTTCAATGTTGAAGAAGGGCTCAAAATAAGCCTATCTACAGTTTACCTCATGCTCCAAAACAGATTATATATAGGCCAAAAATATCATGCAAAAAAAATGGCATCCAAGAGGATAATGAAGCAAGTGGTAGTGGGAAGTCCCAAACAGGTAAGAACCCTTAATCAAACAGAAAAATGAGCTCAAAAAAATGACAATTTCAGTTTTGGCTGGAGCTCAAAACAGCAAGCAAGAGGGACTAAGAAATAGACCAAAAAATGCAAGAAAAGGGGAAAGTGGGACTCATCCTTGAAGACCAACCCTTAGCAACCTCTTGGACCAAGTTTGGGTGCTCCTTGCCTCTGGAAAACAGCTTCAAGCTGCTGGAATGGAATGAGGTGGAGTGTTTAGGGCTTGTAGGGAAAAGGGTGTAGGAATTTAAGGGTTTTTGAGAGTTGAAGTGTAGAAGGAGAGAGATACAATACAAGAGGCTCAAAGCATTTTTTCTAACCCTCAAAACCAGACCTGGGGCTGCTGTTATATAGGCAAAATGGGTGGAAAAAGGGGGGGGGGAAAATGGAGGGAAAGCAAGCCAAGTTTCCCCCCAAAATGGCCAAACCCTCGGACATGGGTGAAGTGTAAAACAAAATACATGGCTGGAACACACTCCCAGGGGCAAAAATGGCCGGTTAGTTTAAAATGGCAAAAAAAATCATTCACCAAAAAAAGTGGCCGGCCGGCCAGGCCAAAGGGGAAAAGTGGCCAGCCACACCCAAGGATGAAGCCCCAGAAGTTAGCTTTCCAATGCCGCAAACCTTGCATTAAAATTCCTTCTGTAGAAAAAGTTATGCCAGTTTCCGTAAAGCCGCGCAGATTCGGTCCAACCAGACTTCAACCAACCATATCTCCTCCTCCCGAATTTGGACTTAGGAGATTCTTGAGCGAAAAATGAAGCCCCGAAAGTAAGCTTTCCAATGGTGGTGGCCTCATATCTTAATTCCGCTTGTGCAAAGAGTTACGCCCGTTTCGGTGAAGCCGCGCGGACTTTCTCCTTCCCGGATTCATGCTGAATCACTTTTGACCAAACAAAAAGTTGGTTGTCAGAACAATTGCTGGCCTCCCACCCTCCTACAAGCTTCCAAATAATGAAAATAAGGCCTCCACCAAAATGAGCCCAAACCGATGCGAAATGAAGGTTTGGGGGCCGAAACGCGCAGTTCGCGACCCCAAAAACTGACTGTTGGGCACCGGGAGTGGTGTTCGACCACGAAGTTGGTCTCTCGGACCCCAGTGTCCCTCAAAAGGGAGTAAATAAGATGCATACCAAAAACCGGAGCAAATGGAGGTAGTTAGGCGGTCCCGAACCGAGGCACACGGCCTGACGGCTCCGAAAATCGGGAACCGGGCTCCGAAATGGGAAAAATGGCCTACGATCACGAAACGTAGCCTATGGCCACTGAGAGATGATCTACGAGACCTCTCCCTCCCCTCAGGAAGAGAAAACAGAGAAAACCGAGCTTGGTTCGCAAACCGAGGCAAGGCAGAGAAAAGTCCAGAAGTTCGGAGGCAAGGCTCACGGCCGAGACTCCGCAACCTCAGAACGAGCACAGTATACAGCATCACCAAGCGCTCAATCGGTGACGTCTGAGTCTTAAGATCGGTCAAAAATGGGGTGTCTACAGTATTGAAGTGTGACAAATCTAGAAATCCCCTAAATGTTGATTTGTGATTATGTATCAATTTTAAGCAGTAAACAACAATCCCAATCAAACAATCAAGACAAATCGACACAACGATTTTACGTGAAAAAACCACAATTGGAGCACCTCCAATTGTGATAAAAAACCACGGGCAACAGCCACAAAACAATCCACTAAGAAGATATAAAGGAATTACACAGGTATACTCTCAATTACCAAGCGAATCCACGCCCAAATTGAACCAACCCCTATGTGTCTCTTCCAACCCTGTCTTCACATCGGAATTGTCTTGACGATGTGCCACTCCAAAATCCACCAAAGCTTCAGGCTCAAATTCTTCAGAATCCACCGAAGAACAACTCTCTCTTTTGTATAGAATGAACAAACGAACCTTTGATGTATTCTTCTTAACCCATGAGTTGAATATTCAATTAAACATCAAAGAAAACTAGCAAAATATCCCCAGATATAAACCTTAATATTCAAAAAGAAGATCTGGAGCAGTAATCCTAAAATCTGACAAAAACCCGTACTTATAGAAATCTGGAACTGTGAGGCTTGCTTGAGCGAAGACTCTCTCGCTCAAGCGAGGAACCAAAAACGCGTGTTTTCCATAAGTGGCTTCGCTCGAGCCACACATCCTTTGCTCGAGCGTACATTTATCCTTCTCAGGTTTTTTACCAGACGCAGCCTTCGCTCGAACGAGAACTCCTTCGCTCAAGCGAGCAAGGGTGGACATGCAACTTCAAATGCAATTTTGCATTTTGCTTCGGGGGCGTTGCCCCTCGACCCTGTCTGGGTGCTGCCCCGGACCCGCCAAGGAGCGCTGTCCCTTGGACCTCAGCGAGCTGACCGGGCAGCTCGATCCTCGTCATAATCAGCGAAGTGGCAATCTTGAAAGTATTAACATCACAAACTTCTCTTCACGGCACAATTCGGGTTGGATTCGCATCTAACAAACTCATAGCCTCATTGAAATAAAAGTGCGAAAACAAGTACAACTGAAAGGAGTTTTGTCAAACAGGATTGCCAAGAATAAAAACCTAACAATCTCCCCCTTTGGCAATGCCGTGACAATACACACCTAACAAATAAAATCCTAATCACCCCAACCCATTACAGCCAACAAAAATAAACTTCTTTCTCAAGGTCATGATCTGCAAAACAGCTATTAGTGCCACAATCTCCAAAACAACTATTAGTCCCACAAGAGTATATGAAAAAGCAATAAACATATGGCTAGATTATCTTGAAGCATTTGAAGCATGAGATGGAAAACATGAATAGATGCGACTTGGAGATTTTAAGAACATGTAGCATGAAAACCTGAAAACTAAGACACATGCACCCGACACATGGCATGAATATGGCATGAATACATGAAATCCTAAGACACATGTACCAGACAACATTACTCCCCATTTTTGTCACGAATTGACAAAGCAAGCTCAATCAACTAAAGCAAGATCAGAAACCACACAAGCAATGATAAGATTATGTAAATATCAGGAGCATGCAAAAAGGAAATAATAAAGAAGCAGTGCATAGCATCATGCAAACCAACTAAAGCCAATCTCCCTTTCACTCAAAGCAACCACAAACATTGAACAGAAAACAATGAACAAAAAGAATCCGACAAAAATAATATGGTGGAGCAAGCAAGGAATTTCAGAGTTGTACCTTAAAACACACAAGATTATCCAAGAAGCACAATTACTTGAAAACACAATGTGCACAGCCTCTAGAAGATTCCTCATAAAAGAAAGTGATGCATTATGTGAAAAGCATAGATCCCATGATAAAAGTGTGTGTGTGACTCTTGGAGTTCGACAAACACTAGATTCAAATCCTAGTAGTGATCAGATAGCTGAACCTCTGTCAAGAGAATCTAAGCACAACTGCGGAAAGTCAAACCACTAGGAATCAGGGGGTATTTGGTGAGTAAAAGCGGAGGCTCCCCCTCAATCAATGAATCCTTTTTTTTTCACATTTTTTTTTTCTTTTGCACATTTTTTTTTCTTTCCTTTTGCACACTTATTGGTGGCTGACACGCTCAAGAGTATGGAAACCGAACCAGAGAAGCATGGATATAATAAGGATGGCCTGGTTGGTGACTCTGAGGTAGCCTTTTCCTCATGGCTAGACTACAAAGAACAAAGGGAAAAGCTGTGGAGATGCAAAAAGATGAAAGGTGGTTAAGAGACTCAACATCACCCGTGATATGCTAGTATAGGTCAATTCCTCAAGAAAAGCAAAAGATATAATGCGAGAGGTCTAGAGAGAAAAAAGATCACTAAGACGGAAGACTCCAATATTTGCTAATCCAAGAGTGTGTACAGAATGAGACATACTAATCAAAGAACACACACTCCGAAATGAGTAATGACCACAGAAAGTACACACATATTAATATGTAATGGATATTCTCATCAATTCCAATATGCACCAAGGACTACTCAAAAATTTCAAGCTTGCAAAACCACACTAAGAAAATCTTTTTGTTTTCTTTTTAATTATTTTTTTCTAAAAAAAAAACAAGACAAAAAATGAACAAGCACGTACTAAATGATACCACACATTAAATGACCCCCCAAAAAAAAACACACAAAAGAAAACCAAAAACTAAAATGAATAAACAAATTAACACAAGTCTGGTTTTCTCACCCAAACCGCTTTAGTATGAACAAAGTTGTAAGAATTGCGGTTCTTGAGTGGTGTCTTGATGTTGTGGTTCCCTTCCCTTTCAATGGGAACCCGTCTCGACGTGGTTTTCAACTTCCTACTTCTAGGTCTAGGCAAATGCAAACTCGCTCTATGTTTGGTCTTAAGCTGATCAAAATAACGAGGTCTAATATGACCTTTAACCTCATTAATACCAATGAAGTGTCTCCTACCCCATGAGATGTTAGAATTTCTTCCATCTCTATGAGACACTCTCCCATGCAACTTATAACAATAAGGGCGAATATGACTATGCATACCACAATGATGACAAATAAAAATAGGGTGTACAAGGTGTACCTTCTTTTCTTTTACTTTACCAACCCTAGGAAGTTTGAGAAGTCCATCATTATGTTGAATTTTTTGTTTTCCCTTTCCTTGAGTTCTTGTATCATGAGATGTAGATGCACTCTGTTTTTTCTCTTTGTTATCACCAAAGCCAATGCCACTCTTGTCACAACACATTTGTTGAGACCCAATGATATCCTCCAAAGTCTTTGATCCTTTGTTCCAAAGACCAATGGTAGCCATAGCACACTTGAGCTCTTCCTCTTTCTTGATCATTAGTTCTTCCAAATCAACTTGAGACATCTCAAGAGATTCAATCTTTTCTTCATACGTTGCATAGATTTGTTGTAGCTCATTCCTCTCTGTCTCACAAGTCAAGAGTTTTGCACAAAGAGCTTGTCGATCATTAGCTATCTTAATGGCATCAATCCTAGCCTCAGAAATCTCCTCCTTAAGTTTGACATTCTCACTTCCACATGCTTTGAGTTTCGTTGTGAGTTTGTTATTCAATTTGGATAATTTAAGAGACTCCTTCTACAACTTTTCATAAGCTTGCTCAAGCTCTTCATCATCACTCTCCGAGGATTCATCATCAATGGCATTCTCAACCAACCTCTTCGGATACTCTGTTCGTCCTTCAGTTTCGGAGGCCGCCATGAAAGCAAGGAATTGTTTATGTCCCTCTTCGCCTTGATCTTCGTTATCACTTTCATCTTCATCAGATTCTGATTCATCATCCCAAGTGATAGCGAGGGCTTTCTTCTTCTTTAAACGAGTGGGGCATTCTGAAGCAAATTGCCTAAATCCTTGACATTCATAGCATTGGACTCTTTCAGAGTTCCCTTGTGTAGACACCCCATTTTTGACCGTCCTTAAGACTTGGACGTCACCGTTGGAACACTCGTTGATTATCCATGTTTGTGTTCGTTTGGAGTTCCCGGAGTTCTCGGCTACGCGCCCTGCCTTAGGATCTCCGAACTCGACCGTTTTGTGTCTGGCTTTGCACCAAACACTTGTGTTTTGCCTTGGAGGGGCAGGGAATGCCTTGTGAGGCATCCCCACACACCATCGGCAGTGGCTAGAGGCCACCGGCTGGTTGGTGTTGCCATCGGCACTATATTGTGCCGGTCGGCACTATTTTGTGCCGGTCGGCAGTCAATTTTGGCAAAATGACCATTTTGCCCTGCCGACTACTTTACAGCTGTTTTTGGAGATATTTTCAGACAGCTTTATAGCATTTGTTTCCCCTCCATACACGTGTATGGAGGGATGAGCCTCTTGGTTAGCTTAACTTGTAAGTTTAGTTGCCTATAAGAGGACCCTTCCTCTTGGCTCAAGGTTGGAAGGAGTTTTGATTTTTAGACATTTTAGACAGAGAAGAAGCTCTGGTTTTAGGTTAGAAGTTTTGTATCCATCCCATCTCTCTTCTTCCCTCTTATTTGTACACTAGGTGTTTGTGACTTACTATTGCTCATCAACACCTAGTGTTTCACCTTCCTTTGGTTACTGAGGTTCTAGGGGCTGGTTCTTGGAGTTTTTGGTTGGATTTGAGCTCAAGGAAGCAACAACATCAACCTTTGTGAAGGTGGTCTTCAAGGGTAAGAAACTTCCCATTTTTACCCCATTTTTGCACTCCATTTTTACATAGCTTAGAACTGTTTTTGTGCTTGGTGATCAACACATAAAAGTTCTGTTTTTTGGTCCTCTTTATTGTTGGTTAAGAGTGTTTTGTGCTTTGGGAGGGTTTGACCACCCTTAGGCCTTGAAAAGACCTCATTTTGTGCTATTTTGTGAGAGCTCAGGGATTTTGGTGTTGAGGTCTCTTCACCACTGAAATCTCGAGGGATTTCAGTGGTGAAGATGATGCTTTGAAGTCCCAAGAAGGAGAGGGCCACCCCCTCTCCTTGATGTCCTTGAAAAGGGCAAGTTTTGGTCTCTTAGGGAGCCTTATGTTCGAGTGTGTGTTTGAGCATGCTATGGCTATATTTTATGCTTATATTGCCATGTTATAACTTTGTGTTAAGTTGGTTTTGGTCCCTTATGCATGCCTAGCATAGGTGCCATGTAATGCTTTGTATTGCCTTAACATGCCTTAGGTTGTTAGCCCTAATTTGAGCATGCTTTAGGCTTAGATTCATGAATGTTTTGTGCTTATTTTGCCATGCTTTAGGTCTGTCCATAGTCGTTTGGATTGATTTTGGCATGCTTAGTATAGCTCCTTTGCATTTGTGGCTTGTAGGGCTTGTATGCCTCAAGTGTGTCAATGTATAGCATGCGTTGCTTGCATCGTTTTGGTGGTTTGGAACCACCCAACATGTAATATCAGTCCCTTTGGCATGCCCATATGCTTGCCTAAGTCGCCTCTTTATTGCTTTGAAAGCATGTGTTGCATGCCCTTTGTTTTGGTCATTATGCATGCCTTTGAATTTGAGCCATTAGATGCCATCTAGGTGGTCTTTTGGACTTAGTTTCATATGTTAAAACTCTGTTTTTGGTCGCCCAATGCATGCTATGTATGGTCGTGTTAAGTGTAGTTCATTACCTCTTTGGTGAGCCTTAAGTGCTTGGGCCTTCTTGCATGCTTCACTTGGTTTATTTAGTTGGTTTGGAACCTTCTATAACATGATTTTCAAAGCTTATGATGCATGCTAAGTGTCCATGATATTCCCTTTCAAGTATGCTTGAGGGTTGCTTACTTAGTGCCTAAGTGTTTAGTCTTAACATATGCATGTGTGTATGTGTGTTGGCCTTCATTTTTGGGCACTTTGGACACTGATTTTAGGCCTATCTAGAGTTGCCTAAGTCATGTTTAAGGCCATCATTTGTTTGCTCGCATGCTTATCTCATGTTGGCTTGTATGTCTTGCACAAGTACATTACATTGTCCATGTTGCATGCTAGCTAACATGTTTAAGATTGCATTACATCAATGCACATGCTTGACCTTTTGAGATGAGCATGATAGAGGTTTGGCACCCTTTTATGTTTGTTTGGTTTGCATGCATTTGAGATAAAAAGTTGCATACTTGGTTCTTTAGGCCATCATGCATGAAAATGCGTGATTGGTGGCCCGAGAATCGAGGCACACGCTCCTTTGAGTCGTTCACATGATAAGGAGTGTGTTTGGTGCATAAATTGCTTGAATTGCATTGCCATGCAAGTTGTTGCCCTCTGCTGCTGTGAGTTGCAGGTTCTGCAGACATTCAGTGCCGGCTGGCAGTATTTAGTGCCGACCGGCAGTATATTGGTGGCCGATGGATGAATTTTGTGCCGGTGGCAACATACTTCAGCCGGTGGTGTTTCCCCTCAGTCGGTGGTATCCCCCTGTGCCTTGAGAGGTAGTTTTGAGACTTTGGCAGTCTTCAGAGGAGGAAAGCAGGGAAAACAGAGGCAGACTTTGCATGGTAGCGCGATTCCGAGCAAGTCCCGAACACGCGCCGCATCCGGCCCTCTCCCCGAGGGGTTTACTACTTTAATTAGATTAATTAATCTGCTTAATTAATTTAATGGGTTTTGTAATTTAATTAGCTTGCGTAGTTAATTACTTGTATTATTCTTTCGGTCCCTCCGTGTGAGGGCATAATTGTAATAAGTATGCGTGGGTGTGTGTATGTCTTCTAACCCCCATTTCTTTCTTCCCTTTTTATTTACCTGCTTATGATGGTAGATTAGGGCATGTCTATTTTAGCATACCTTATGCAATGCATGCGTGCATCCATGCATTTGTTAACATACATCAGGCTTGGCACATCATGCAAACTGCATCGTACTTTCAATTCCAAATTGAATACGTGATAGTTGTAGCATTTCACATGCCATGCCGAGGGTAACCGAGCCTGCCTAGATCACATCTTTGCATGTGTTGCATTAGACATTTCAGTATGCTTAGGTCCATGCATGGATTTCTAATAAGTTTCTGTTTTGGCGCGGAGTACGATGTAAGTATTTTACGCTTTAGCATCTCGCATGCGTGTGAATGTTGCCATGATAGTATGCTTACCATGCGGCTAAGTGCTTATGTGAGATAAACTGTTTGGATGCCTGTGGGTGGAGGTTGGATTGCTTGAGTTGGAATAACTCATTGAAATCCGTATTTTAGCCTACTTGCGAGTAGCAAACCCGAAACGCTTTTCAAAACAAACGGATATGCAATGCTTGTTTCCAAATTAGGCAATCTAGTCTATACTTGTTTGCTGTGCGCATAACATAGTAATTCTAGGTTAATAATTGGAATAAGAACACGTAATGTTTTCAAAATTGGATATCATGGTTAGTAGAGGCCGGTCTTCGAACCGGGCGAAAGGGGGTGCTCATAGCTGACCTTCCCCGATCGTACCCAAGCTCCCGAGCCAAGGCATTTGGTGATGACGGACACGTGGCCTTCGGCACCGAGTCAGGGTTTCCTAAATTTCCCATTTTAAAAATATTTAGGTGGCGACTCTGTAATCTGGCAAAGCAGTCCATGTTTGGCACTACTTTTCAAAAAATCTGTTTTTCTTCAAAACGATTTGCCAGAGTTGGACTCTTTGGTTCAGATTTAGAACCGCAACTTCAAAAGGAGAGTCCGAGCTGTAGCGAGGTCCCCCGCGGGCGTGCTACACCTTGTATCTTTCCTTTCTTCTTTTTGGCTATAAAATTAATTTTGAATTTATCTTTGCCTTTAGATTTATGAGTATGAGTAGATTCCAAAAGATTAGGATTCTTTTTCAAAAAAGATTTTTTAAATTGTTTAACAAAAGTAGCCGTAATCTTGGAATGTATCTTACAATCCTCATCAAAATCCTCTCCAACTGTATGAGCACTACTAAAAGCAATAGCATCTTTTTGTTTCTTTTTGAAATTCCTATGTGCCTCATAAGTTTGGAGATTTCTAACCAAGTGATCCAGCTTGAGGTTGTCAACATCTTGAGCCTCCTTAATAGCCGTAACTTTTGATTGGAACCGATCGGGCAAGGATCTCAAAATTTTTCCCACAACTTTGGATTATGGTATTTTTTCACCTAAATTAAAGCTGGAATTTACAATGTCATTCAACTTCGTATAAAATTCATCAAAGGTCTCACTATCTTTCATTGAAAGATTTTCGAAACTAGACGTGAGCCTTTGAAGTTTTGAGCGTTTAACAGAAGGAGTGCCCTCATGAATAGTTTGTAAGATATCCAAGCCTTTTTTGCGACTTTACAATTGCAAATACGACTAAACTCTTCAAGTGTGACAGCGCAAAAGAGAGAATTGATAGCTTTACTATTCCAGCTACTATTTTGGTAATCAATTGTGTCCCACTTATCAATTGGTTTGGGGAAAGTTACTCTATCAATGGTAATCGTCGATTCAGTCCACCCATACATGACAGATTGCCAAACTTTTTCATCAATAGATTTTAAAAACGATCTCATCCGAGCTTTCCAAAATGAATAATTGGATCCGTCAAGTAGGGGTGGTCGAACCATAGAATTTCCCTCACGAATTAAATCCATTATCACAAATCAAACAAGATCTCGTTCTAAACAATTTTTTTAAAAAAAATAGAACGACCTGCTCTGATACCAATTGAAAAATCTAGAAATCCCCTAGATGTTGATTTGTGATTATGTATCAATTTTAAGCAGTAAACAACAATCCCAATCAAACAATCAAGACAAATCGACACAACTATTTTACGTGGAAAAACCACAATTGGAGCACCTCCAATTGTGATAAAAAATCACGGGCAACAGCCACAAAACAATCCACTAAGAAGATATAAAGGAATTACACAGGTATACTCTCAATTACCTAGCGAATCCACACCCAAATTGAACCAACCCCTATGTGTCTCTTCCAACTCCGTCTTCACCTCAGAATTGTCTTGACGATGAGCCACTCCAGAATCCACCAAAGTTTCAGGCTCAAATTCTTCAGAATCCACCGAAGAACAACTCTCTCTTTTGTATAGAATGAACAAACGAACCTTTGATGTATTCTTCTTAACCTATGAGTTGAATACTCAATTAAACATCAAAGAAAACTAGCAAAATATCCCCAGATATAAACCTTAATATTTAAAAAGAAGATCTGGAGCAGTAATCCTAAAATCTGACAGAAACCCGTACTTATAGAAATCTAGAACTGTGAGGCTCGCTTGAGCGAAGACTCTCTCGCTCGAGCGAGGAACCAAAAACGCGTGTTTTTCATAAGTGGCTTCGCTCGAGCCACACAACCTTTGCTCGAGCGTACATTCATCCTTCTTAGTTTTTTTTCCAGACGCAACCTTCGCTCGAGCGAGAACTCCTTCGCTCGAGTGAGCAAGGGCGGACATGCAACTTCGAATGTAATTTTGCATTTTGCTTCGGGAGCGCTGCCCCAGACCCGCCAAGGGACGCTGCCCCCTGGACCCTCGCGAGCTGACCGGGCAGCTCGATCCCCGTCATAATCAACGAAGTGGCAATCTTGAAAGTATTAACATCACAAACTTCTCTGCACGGCACAATTCGGGTTGGATTCGCATCTAACAAACTCATAGCCTCACTGAAATAAAAGTGCGAAAACAAGTATAACTGAAAGGAGTTTTGTCAAATGGGATTGCCAAGAATAAAAACCTAACAAAGTGCCTTGATTACCAGACTCAAATTCATTTTAGTTTTGTGATGTTGTGTAATAAATCAAAATAGTTTTGATTATGAAATTCTTGTTGCATTTTTGTTAAAAATCAAATTGATTGTCATGACCCAAATTGGTAAAACTTATGAACTATTGTAGCTCAAATTTTAGTTACATAGTTCCTCCGTCTCATTTTATTGGTCCATTATTTCATTTTTTGTTGTCCCAAAATGAATGTCCACTTTGAAAAATCAAAGTTTTAAATTTAAATGTTTCCAAAATTATCCCTTGGAAAGTAATTATAAATATATTTAAAGATGATAATAGAAGGGCATTTTTGAATTAACCATTAAAATTTTGAATTTAAAATGTAATTTTTAAATTTTTAAAAGGGACTATTAATATGGGACGGATAGAGTATTATTTTGAAAATTATGAATAATAGCAATTTTAATAAAATTTTCTTCTAGAAAATATAGGCATTTTTTAAAGCTCTTTCAATTTCTTATCACACTTCATAAATATTATAAGAAAATTTTTTTTTTTTGGGAGGGGGGGTGGTTCTGTATGGAATTGATTGTAAGATAACTAACTGTCTACTCCATCCTCCATACCTATCCATACTTCTTTTATGGGTTTCAATTTAAATTCACTTTGATGATCCAAACAGTCTACTTTATAGGTTTCATAATAAAGGTTATTCATATGAAAAATTAGATTTATTAAATAACTATAAACACAGAAACAAATCACTTTTTATTTTATAAAATGAATAGTTTAAATTTATAATCCTATTTGCTATATAAAATAAAATGTGATTTGTTTTTATATTTATAGATGTTCGATAAAATTGATATTTACATGAATAACCTTTATTACAGAATTTACAAAATAGATAGTTTGAATCATTAATGTGAATCCGAATTTGAACTCACAAGAAAAATATGAATAAATATGAAAACATGTAAATATGGAAGAGCTTATCCCCTTCCAGCAAGATTCGATTATGTATAAAAGATATACATGGTACCTATCACTGCTAAAAAAGGCATAGGGTAATCATTTATATATCTAAGTTTATTCTACTCCTAATCAATTTATGTAAGCATCATAGGCCATGTTTATTTGGATTTTTTGGAGAAGGATTGAATTAATTGTTCATGGGATGATTACTTGAGCGTTGAATTTACCGCTAGAGTGATGTGATTAAAAGGCGGTGCTCACATATAAGTTAACTATATTTAATCAACGAAGTGACAAATAAAAAATGCTCAAGTCAAGATTGGAATGTCATGACATACTTTTCTATACAAGCATAACTCGGGTGAGATTTGCATCTAAACTCTCATAACTCACAGATACAATAGAGTAAATAAAAATACAATTGAATAGAGTTTTGTCCAACGAAATTGTCAATTACAAAAAAACCTGACAATATGTAAGAGAGATGATTGGCTGGTATTTAGGGAAAAATAAGAAATATAAAATTATCTTAGATATTATAATTGCTACATTATTTGAATTTAAAAAATGAATCTAATTTTTTAATTAAAATGAACTCTAATTTTATTTTTTTAAATATATTAGGTAATTGTCAAACTGACAACAAGTGAATGATGCTACATGGGCAGCAGAGCTGCGATACTTCTTGTGTCTCAAGGCAAAGTAGAGAGCTTAGACTATCATGTACACAGTGAACACACTTGAAAACTAAAATTCACTTTAAAAACGTATAGTGAATAAAAACTTTGAGAGCTAAAATTTACTTTCAAAAGGAATCATTTACAGTATTTGATCATTTGATTAGGTGTTTTTTTTTAAATTTTAGTACAAGAATGACTACTTAAGTGCAGAATAACCAGAGGGAATTATTATTTTTAATTTGATTTATATAAAATATTATTATAATGAAACTCAATGAATTACAATTATAATGATGAAAATTGAATACTACATATAATCAATATAAAGAAACTTTCAAAATTGTAGAGAAAAGCTCTAATAAATACACAAGGAATAAAACTCACATGCAAATAGAGAGATTCAAACCACTGACCTCTTAGTGAGTTAAAAGAGCTATGATAAATCGAAATAACGAACGGAAAATAAATAGTGGAACTTATTATGCAATAGATTAATTAGTTAGTTTATTTACACAATAACGTTTAAAAGAAAGTAACGATTTTTTCTGGTAAAATTATGAATATTTGTAGCATGTGTTATGCTACTTTGTGATGAAATTATGAATAGTAAATTTATTATGTACATCATAAAGTTACAAATGACAAATTTATGACGATTTGTATTTGGTATTTGCTTCTGTTTTGATCATTTTGTCAGCTCTCTCTATTACATGCCTGGAGTTGAACTTGCTTAAAAAAAATGCTTTACATATATCGAAAGTAGTGAGGTTTTTGTTGTTCCTTGAAGTAGTTGATTAGAAAATTGTGGAACCTTGCCTTATACAGGTGAAAGGGGTAGCAAAACGAATGGCAAATGGTGATGCAAACATGCCAAGGGATGTAAAGAATTGTAAAAACACTGTTAAAATCAATGGGAGTCGATGAGTATAAACCTCGCTTTGTGCACCAATTCCTGAAACTGTGGTATCATTACGTTCTTTCTGTGATGTGCTAATCCATTTACCTTGTTTTGGGATACTTTCAAGATTCTACTCCAATTATTGAAGAGTCGTTTCCCATAGGGCTGAGCAAGGAATCCGTAAAATCCGTAATCCGATCCAGTCCAGTCCAATCTGATAGGTTTTGATTGGTTTTTTGAATCCGTGGTTCGGTTTTGGATTAAAGAATTAAAAAACTGTAATCCACGGATTGGTTCTGGATTGAACCCCACGGTTCTGGATTGGAACCGATCCGGACCGTATGCAAATAGTCTATATTTTTATTATACATCATCCCTCATAGTATCTTCTCTTATTCTATATAAAACCTAAACTCAAACCTAAACCCGTATAATATGTTCTTTTATTACTTTTGTTTGTTAGTTTTTAGTTTTAATTTATAATGGTCTAAATTTTTATGTTGAAACCAGTTTTCTTATGATTGTTTAAATTCTAGAACAGTATGTCGCTATTATAGAAAAAACATGTTGCTATTGTGGAACTAAGATAGCGCTATGTTTATGTTTTTATGAAATTAAAGTGTTATATATATTTTTTTGTTATTTAATTATGTGAATCCGTGGTCCTAAACCGATCCAATCCGTGTTTAAATGGATTGGTTCGGATTGGTTCCATAATTTAAACGGATTGGATTGGTTTCAATTTTTCAAAAACCATAAATAACGAATTGGTCCTGGTTTTACTCCAATCC
>JAPPVO010000434.1:0-10095 GCA_030407325.1 Camellia japonica | reverse complement strand
TGCGCATTGCACTGTTTTGTGCGGTTGACACTCGCGCTATTTTTGCGCATCGCACAGTTTTTTGCAGTTCAAACTCGCGCTATTTTGCGCATCGCACTGTTTTGTGCAGTTCAAACTCGCGCTATTTTGCGCTTCGCACTGTTTTGTGCAGTTCAAACTCGCGTTCTTTTGCGCGTCGCACTGTTTTGTGCAGTTCAAACTCGCGCTATTTTGCGCATCGCACTGTTTTGTGCAGTTGACACTCGCGCTATTTTACGCATGCCACTGTTTTGTGTAGTTCAAACTCGCGCTATTTCGCGCATCGCACTGTTTTGTGCAGTTCAAACTCGCACTATTTTGCGCATCACACTATTTTGTGCAGTTGCCACTCGCGCTATTTTGCGCATTGCACTGTTTTGTGCAGTTCAAACTCGCGCTATTTTGTGCATCGTACTGTTTTGTGCAGTTGACACTCGCGCTATTTTGGGCATCACGCTGTTTTGTGCAGTTCAAACTCGCGCTATTTTGCGCATCGCACTGTTTTGTGCAGTAGACACTCGCGCTATTTTGCGCATCGCACTGTTTTGTGCAGTTCAAACTCGCGCTATTTTGCGCATCGCACAATTTTGTGCAGTTCAAACTCGCGCTATTTTGCGCATCGCACTGTTTTGTGCAATTGACGCTCGCGCTATTTTGCGCATGGCACTGTTTTGTGCAGTTGACACTCGCGCTATTTTGCGCTTCGCACTGTTTTGTGCAGTTCAAACTCGCGCTATTTTGCGCATCGCACTGTTTTGTGCAGTTGACACTCGCGCTATTTTGCGCATCGCACTGTTTTGTGCTGTTCAAACTCGCGCTATTTTGCGCATCGCACTGTTTTGTGCAGTTGACAGTTGCGCTATTTTTCGCATGGCACTGTTTTGTGCAGTTCAAACTCGCGCTATTTCGCGCATCGCACTGTTTTGTGCAGTTCAAACTCGCGCTATTTTGCGCATCGCACTGTTTTCTGCAGTTGACACTCGCGCTATTTTGCGCATCGCACTGTTTTGTGCAGTTCAAACTCGCGCTATTTTGCGCATCGCACTGTTTTCTGCAGTTGACACTCGTGCTATTTTGCGCATCGCACTGTTTTGTGCAGTTCAAACTGGCGCTATTTTGCGCATCGCACTGTTTTGTGCAGTTCAAACTCGCGCTATTTTGCGCATCGCACTGTTTTGTGCAGTTGACACTGCTGCTATTTTGCGCATCGCACTGTTTTGTGCAGTTCAAACTCCCGCTATTTTGCGCATCGCACAGTTTTGTGCAGTTCAAACTCGCGCTATTTTGCGCATCGCACTGTTTTGTGCAATTGACGCTCGCGCTATTTTGCGCATGGCACTGTTTTGTGCAGTTGACCCTCGCGCTATTTTGCGCATCGCACTGTTTTGTGCAGTTCAAACTCGCGCTATTTTGCGCATCGCACTGTTTGTGCAGTTGACACTCGCGCTATTTTGCGCATCGCACTGTTTTGTGCAGTTGACACTCGCGCTATTTTGCGCATCGCACAGTTTTGTGCAGTTTAAACTCGCGCTATTTTGCGCATCGCACTCTTTTGTGCAGTTGACACTCGCGCTATTTTGCGCATCGCACTGTTTTGTGCAGTTCAGACTCGCACTATTTTGCGCATCGCACTGTTTTGTGCCGTTGACACTCGCGCTATTTTGCGCATCGCACAGTTTTGTGCAGTTCAAACTCGCGCTATTTTGCGCATCGCACTGTTTTGTGCAATTGACGCTCGCGCTATTTTGCGCATGGCACTGTTTTGTGCAGTTGACCCTCGCGCTATTTTGCGCATCGCACTGTTTTGTGCAGTTCAAACTCGCGCTATTTTGCGCATCGCACTGTTTTGTGCAGTTGACACTCGCGCTATTTTGCGCCTCGCACTGTTTTGTGCAGTTCAAACTCGCGCTATTTTGCGCATCGCACTGTTTTGGGCAGTTGACACTCGCGCTATTTTGCGCATCGCACTATTTTGTGCAGTTCAAATTCGCGCTATTTTGCGCATCGCACTGTTTTGTGCAGTTGACACTCGCGCTATTTTGCGCATCGCACTCTTTTGTGCAGTTCAAAGTCGCGCTATTTTGCGCATCGCACTGTTTTGTGCAGTTCAAACTCGCGCTATTTTGCGCATCACACTGTTTTGTGCAGTTGACACTCGCGCTATTTTGCGCTTCGCACTGTTTTGTGCAGTTCAAACTCGCGCTATTTTGCGCATCGCACTGTTTTGTGCAGTTCAAACTCGCGCTATTTTGCGCATCGCACTGTTTTGTGCAGTTGACACTCGCGCTATTTTACGCATGGCACTGTTTTGTGCAGTTCAAACTCGCGCTATTTCGCGCATCGCACTGTTTTGTGCAGTTCAAACTCGCGCTATTTTGCGCATCGCACTGTTTTGTGCAGTTGACACTCGCGCTATTTTGCGCATCGCACTGTTTTGTGCAGTTCAAACTCGCGCTATTTTGTGCATCGTACTGTTTTGTGCAGTTGACACTCGCGCTATTTTGCGCATCGCGCTGTTTTGTGCAGTTCAAACTCGCGCTATTTTGCGCATCGCACTGTTTTGTGCAGTTGACACTCGCGCTATTTTGCGCATCGCACTATTTTGTGCAGTTCAAACTCACGCTATTTTGCGTATCGCACAATTTTGTGCAGTTCAAACTCGCGCTATTTTGCGCATCGCACTGTTTTGTGGAATTGACGCTCGCGCTATTTTGCGCATCGCACTGTTTTGTGCAGTTGACACTCGCGCTATTTTGCGCTTCGCACTGTTTTGTGCAGTTCAAACTCGCGCTATTTTGCGCATCGCACTGTTTTGTGCAGTTGACACTCACGCTATTTTGCGCATCGCACAGTTTTGTGCAGTTTAAACTCGCGCTATTTTGCGCATCGCACTCTTTTGTGCAGTTGACACTCGCGCTATTTTGCGCATCGCACTGTTTTGTGCAGTTCAGACTCGCACTATTTTGCGCATCGCACTGTTTTGTGCCGTTGACACTCGCGCTATTTTGCACATCGCACAGTTTTGTGCAGTTGAAACTCGCGCTATTTTGCGCATCGCACTGTTTTGTGCAATTGACGCTCGCGCTATTTTGCGCATGGCACTGTTTTGTGCAGTTGACACTCGCGCTATTTTACGCATCGCACTGTTTTGTGCAGTTCAAACTCGCGGAAAGTTGCCCCTTGTTTGAAATGACATCGCGGCGTTTTGAATGGCAACGGAAAGTTGCCCCTTGTTTGGATGATGCCGCAGCACATTGTAGTCAGTCCTCGGAGCGATGAACACAACCAGACTCTCAGATACAGAGAAGACAAAGATGACCAGAACCATCGCATGGACACAATCGAATTTGAATTGTTTTACGGCTGGACTTCAGGATGAAGTTGCCTACGTATCCCAAACATGGGAATCAAGCCTTACGTAGTTCGGGGTTAAGGTACACTCGGGTATTTAACCTCTCCTTTTTAGGCTCTAACTTTTGCCAAGGCGCCTGTTGCAGGTTTTCGACCTTGCGAGCTTTGTTCTCTTTCTTCATTTCTTTTTCTTTTCTTTCTTCTTCTTTCTTTTCTTTGCATTTCTTCTTTGTTTTTTTTTTGTATTTTTTCTTTTTTGTATTTTTTTTTCTTGCTCTAACTTTTGCCTGGGTCGCCCTTCCGGGTTTTCGGCCCAGCGAGCCTCTCAAAGGGTAAAAGTGTAGCAAGTCCATGCCAAATGGTTTTGAGATTGAAGCCTCTGTATCCAGGAGAGTGGCTGTTGATTTGCAGAAAGACTCATCTTCGGCTCTTCGAGCACATCGGACATTTTGCCCCTAGTTCGAGGGTACTTCTGTTCTAGCTTTGCAAGCTTCTTCTGATCTTCTTGATCCGACTTTCTTGCCTCTTGTTCAGGGCTGCTTTGAATCTGGCCACACAGGCCTCACATTGTGGTTGACCGTTGAACATTCTGAATGCAAGTTCAAGGTTTGAAAGGCAAGGTCGAGTCTCGAGGCTGAGAGCGATCCTAAGCTGCACAATCTCAAGAGCGATTCCACACATGTCTTCGCAGGACCGCGCAAAACATTTTTTGAAAGTTTTTAAGAAAGCGACAAATCGCTCGCGCTGAAGACAGTGTGGACCAATCTGGATCAAAGCTAGGGTCCTTCTCAGTACTCACACTAACAAGCATGATTTCATTCATTAAGGGCTTAGCACGCCTCTCTTTCTCTCAGTTTGATCAAAGTTTTGCAAATCCCGAGGAATTCCTCCTCTTGTTTTCACCGCAGTGAAAAAGTTTTGAAAAACTTAGGTCAATGCAATGACTTCAAGGCACAGAAAAGACAGAGTTCTTAGTCAAATACTGTCATCTCATTTAGAAATTCTGGCACAACTGGCACACGGCAGAAGCAAACACAAGAGTGTGAAAATCACTGCTGTTTCATTCAAATCTGTTGGCATAACTGGCCCTGGCAGAAACAGACTCAAACAAAAAAAAAAAGACAAACACAAAACAAAATGGTGAGTCCGAGGTAACACCCCCGAATCACCCGACTCAATACAACAGGACTGACTCGATACAACAAGACAGACCCAAACAAAAAGACTGACTCAAAACAAAGAGACAGACTCAAAACAAATAACAAAAACTGACCAATACCCAAGTCAGAAAGTACAAAAACATTGCATTTGCTCAAAAAGTGCGTGCCATTCCCACTCTGGAGTAAACTGAGCGCCGCCGCAGGTGGTTCATCCCCTGATCACATCACATTATCCCCCAAGTTCACTGATCAGTGCCGATAGACTTTGCTGAGCTTGTGCGGGATGACCTTGTTGTCAATCAAATTTTGTATCTCATGGCGGAGACGGACACAACTGTCGGTGTCATGACCGGTTTGTTGATGGAAAGCACAGTACTTAGCCGGGTCATGCTTTGGAGGGAGAGGATCGGGTAGAGGCCGTTGCTCTAACGGTTTCAATGTCCTTTCCTGAGTAGGACCCCTAGGGCCTTAGACAAAGACATATAGAGTGGGGAAAGACCCTCTTGCCTCGGGGTAGATAGTCTGAAGTTCGGGGGTTTGAAGTGGATGCACCAACAAAGGGGGTGGCTGCTCTTGGTGTGGTGGTGGCGACCATGCCCACTTCGAAGATCTTGCAAGCTGCGTCACCGCTGGTGGTCGCATTCGAACTGCGGGTAAACGCCCTCCTGGGCTGCTCCTTCTCCTGGTCAAAGGCCCTGCTTCATAGCATCCTCGATCTGTACTCCCATCTCATGAATCTGAAAAGGTAGGGAAGGGGAGCACAATCATTTTCTGCATAGTTTGGGTTGGAGGTTGCGCACAACCATCCGTATTTGATCCTTATCGTTGGCCTAATGGTCATCATTGAGGCTTTGCTCTCCATCGGGTCACAAATTCAGAGAAGCTTTCCTTAACCTCTTGTCTCGTCGTCTCGAGATCACGGGTTGTAATCTCGATTTGTATTGTTATGAATATTGTGCGACGAAGGCCTCGGCCATCTCCTCCCAGCTTCGTTTCACTGAATCCTCCAATTTGGCATACCAGATGGCCGCAATACCCGACAGGGTCCTGCCAAAAAGGGAAAGCTTCTGTAATCTTGTGAGGCCCATCGGCCTTAAGATATCTGAAAACAATCTCAGGTGCACCATGGGGTCCCCGGACCCATCAAATCGGTCAATTTGAGGCATCTTGAACCGATCTGGCAGCGTCACAACTGCGTCCGTATACCCATCCTCGATGTCGGGAATAGACCTGACTCCTTGGGATTTCTTAAACATTTTTTCCAACTTACTCAGCTTCAGCGCTGTGGGGTCCGCTTCGAACTCAAAGGGAGAGTCCGGTACATTGATAGGCGTGGGCGCCTTGGATAGTTGCGGTAGAATCGGGGGCGGAGCTGGCCCGACTGGAATGTCCGTATCTGCCTGGACATTTGGTGTCTCCCGGTGTTGGAGCTCCTGGTGGGGGAGGAGCTTGATGTGAAGTAGATACTCCAGTTTGCTGCTCTAACCTGGTAATTGTCTCTGCCTGTTGGGCTATGACCACAGCCTGTTGCTTGGCGAATTCTGCTTGATGGACAGCGTCTTGCTGCATGGCTTTCATACTATCCTGGAGTTGGCGCACCATCTCTTCCAAACTCGACATATTGTCCTGATCTAACTGAGTAATCGGTATATCTGTGTCTGCAGTAGGCTCGGTAATCTCAACCCGACTGCTCAAAGATCACTGATCTGGTAGCTGTTGTACTGGTGGTCTGTGCCTGACTAGCCTTCTCTGGCCCTGATTACCTTTGAACTGAGTCTTTGACCTGACAAAGTCTATCAGCACAAATCTGATGAACCTCGGGGGATATTGGAGCCTTCTGAAGCTATGGTTCCAAGACTACCTAGCAAAAGAGAAAACAGACAGCATCTCAGCTCAACTTCACTGGAACGGATATGAGCAAAGCTGAACGACTGTATTCTATTACTGATCACTGTTCCCCGAAATCACTGCCCCAAATCTGAATCTGATACCCGCAGATATAACTGATTTTCAAAAACACTGATACTGGTGCCCTCAGGCCGGATACCCAGACTCGCAAACTGGTATATGCATTCCCTGTAGAGATACACTCTAAAAGCACATAGCAAGTAAAAGAGAGCCAAAACACCCCTATGTTGGGGTAGGGTTTCCCTGTCCTATTTTGTCAGGAGCTAGGGTTTCACTACGCACACAGCGGTTTCAAACAACCTAACATCGGGTAAGCAACCTGTCCTAGTTTGGAATGGTCACTATGGATCCGAATATGCACTAGGTCGAATGGTCAAAAAGGGTGCCCCGGTAAAACCGGGGTTTGTGTTCCCATACTGGCAGAGCCCGCAACCGGTCAGCCTTATGGTCATGCCTTGACAAGACAAGCCTCCAGCAAACCGCTCAGGAATAGCAGATGGCCAACACTGTGTCCTAGGCGCACCAATGCACATGCAATGCAAAGAAACACATAAGCGTAGTCAAAACAGGATATCACGCGTTCGAGTCAAGCTCTCTAAAATCCCCAGCAGAGTCGCCAGAAACTGTAGCACGCCCGCGGGGGGACCTCGCTACAGTTCGGACTCTCGATTTTGTGTCGCGGTTCTAAATCTGAACCAAAGAGTCCAACTCTGGCAAATCGTTTTGAAGAAAAACAGATTTTTGAAAAGTAGTGCCAAACATGGACTGCTTTGCCAGATTACAGAGTCGCCACCTAAATATTTTAAAATGGGAAATTTAGGAAACCCTGACTCGGTGCCGAAGGCCACATGTCCGTCATCACCAAAGTGTCTTGGCTCGGGAGCTTGGGTACGATCGGGGAAGGTCAGCTATGAGCACCCCCTTTCGCCCGGTCCGAAGACCGGCCTCTACTAACCGTGATATCCGATTTTGAAAACATTATGTTCTTATCCAATTATTAGCCTAGAATTACTATGTTATGCGCACAGCAAACAAGTATAGACTAGATCGCCTAATTTGGAAACAAACATTGCATATCCGTTCGTTTTGAAAATGCTTTGGAATTTGCTACTCGCAAGTAGGCTAAAACACGGATTTCAATGAGTTTTCCCAACTCAAGCAATCCAACCTCCACCCACAGGCATTCAAACATTTATCTCACATAAGCACTTAGCCGCATGGTAAGCATACTGTCATGGCAACATTCACACGCATGCGATATGCTAAAGCATAAAATACTTACATCGTACTCCGTGCCAAAACAAGAACTAGTTAGCAAACATGCATGACCTAGTCATGTTAAGATGACTAATGCGCATACAGTGCAATCTAGACAGGCTCGGCTATCCTAAACATGGCATGTGAAATGCAGTAACACACGTATTCAATTTGGAATTGAAAGTACGATGCAGTTTGTATGATGTACCGAGCCCGTGCATGTCAACAAATGCATGGATGCACGCATGCATTGCATAAGGTATGCTAATTAAATATGCCCTAATCTACCATCATAAGCTGGTAAATAAAAGGGAAGAAAGAAATGGGGGTTGGAAGACATGCACACCACTCACACACACTTATTACAATTATGCCCTCTCTCGGAGGGACCAAAAGAATAATATACAGTCCCAAATAATAAATCAACTAGCCTAGCTAATTAATTATTACAGACCCTTAATTAATTAACAAATTAATTAAACTACTGAAAGCAGTAAAAGGCCTCGGGAAGAGGGATGCACGCATGCTCGGATTGGCTTCGCCTGGAAACTCGCTGCCATAGCACTGTTGGCTCTGCTTTTACTGTTCTGCTTCTCTGGAAGACTGTAAAAGTCCCAGAATAGGCTCCCTGCATCCTAAGAATCATCATCGGCTGGATGGAATGTCCACCGGCCGTGTATAAAGTCCACCGGCTGGAAATGAAGCTATCGGCACTAAATACATTGCCGGTCGGCACTCTATACTGCCGGTCGGCACAAAATTCCTGCAGAAGACAGTTTTGACAGCAACAGCAGACCAGCAGTGCAAGGTATAGAATTTCTAGGCAAATGTATGCATGGACACACTCCCTATCATGTAATGGACTCAAGGGAGTATGGCCCTCGACCCCCGGGCCATCAATCACACATTTCAATGCATGATGGCCCAAAAGCCAAAGTGTGCAACTTCAATGTGGAATGAAATGCACATAAACAAACAAAGAGCTCAACCTCTATCATACTCAATTCAAGAGGTAAAGCATGCATGTCAAATGCAACCTAAGCATGCAATCTAACATGCAATATGAACATGCAAGCATACAAACATGCTAGGCACACAACCTAAGCAACACATACAAAGTAAGCATGCTACAACACATGAGGGAATGGACTTAAACTAGATTAGGCAGCCTCAAACAAGCCTAAAACAGTGGCCATAAGATGAAAATGAGGCGCCTCGAAATGCGTGCACACTTGCACGCAAACCGAGGCGATGGCATATACAATGCAATATGGCTAAAATGGCATATACAATGCAACATGGACTTATACTAACATGAGAGAGCCTCAACCACACTCACATAAGAGGCCGTGAGATGAAAATGAAGTGCCTCGAAATGCGTGCACACGGGACGCAAACCGAGGCAATGGCATAAAGGCATGAAATGGCATGGAAAACGATATGCAAACATGTTAATGGAATTTCAGCACTGAAATGTGGGGAAAACAGTCACGAATCATGGCCAAAGTACATCCGATGCACGGAATAGTCCCGAAACATGAATTTTGGCACCCGAAATGGCCTATAGCTATGCCAAACGTGCAAGATATGAACATGAAGTATGAAGAAAGCAGCTAGAAAGTCCCAAAACAAGCATTTTTTCAGTTTATTACATGGCCACAAAACACATACAAGTATGGGAAAAATCCTACGCAAGGAAAGGCCACAAGGAGGGCAAAGAGATAACCGATACATGGAGGCTCCAAACAAGTGAGGGCCCTTCTACAATGTTGTAGAGGGACCCAAATATGGCTATTTAAAGCAGATGGCCGAGCCAAAATCAGTATACAAATAGGCTCAAATGTCATGCAAAACAAGGGCAAAATGAGGCCACAACATGAGGTATATAAAGGATGCATCAAACAGTCAAAGACCCTTCATGAGACATGTAGAGGGGGCAAAAATAAGACACTTTTCAGCCTGTCGAAGGCCCAAAAACAGAAGCATGGTAGGCTAAAAAGACATGCAAAAAAGGGATCAAAGAGGGGTAATGAAGCAAGTCATACATGGGGGTCCCAAACAAGGTTGAGCCCTTCTTCAATGTTGAAGAAGGGCTCAAAAAAAATCCTCTTACAGTTATTACATGCTCAAAAACAGATTATACACAAGCCAAACATACTATGCAAGATTATGGCATAAGAGGGCTAATGAAGGAAGTGCTAGCTACTGTCCTCAAACAGCAAGAGGTCCTCAATCAAACATGAAGAGGACCAAAAAAATATGACTATCTCAAGTTCGGGTCGAGGCCCAAAAATGCAAGATGAGGGTTCGGGAGCCGAAACACGCAGTTCGGGGGCCCGAAAGTGGGCTGTTAGGCACCGGGAGTGGTGCTCGACCACGCAGTTGGTCTCTTGGACCACAG
>JAPPVO010000433.1:0-41894 GCA_030407325.1 Camellia japonica | reverse complement strand
CGAGACGAACAGAAAATGAGATAGCATGCAAGACAGAAGGGCGTGTTCGCCGGAAGCCTTGCCAGTGATGGTTCGCCGCGATCACCAGCTCAGAAAAAGGCAAAAAGCTCGGAACATCAGCATCCCATCACAAATCAGAGAGACGAGCATCGGTATTGAAAGCCCACAATTTGTCCTAAGGCTTAGCATGGCCAAACGAAGTTGGGGCAAAATCTTCTTCATTACGCTCAGTTTCCATTAGAGCTTGGAAATCTTCAAAGGTAGGACACACCTCTTGCTCCGCTAAAGCTAAGACGTGTTACCGGGATTCCAAAACTTGCCGCGGCATGAGGAAATGGAAAATGCAGGGGGTACGACGCAAAGTGAATAGTGCGTTTATGCCGAAGCCGGAAATTTCAGCTTTTCCGAGCCATCCAAGTTGTTAATCCAAGTTGCGAGATTTTGGGCAGAGAATTCTTCCATTTGGAGAAATCAGAGGTGAAAATGAAGAAAACCTACAGAAGTTGAGACTCTTTTGAGGAGATAAGGTTGAGTGAAGGACAGTGTCAACATTCTGCTGGTGTCCCTTCTGCGACGCAATATAGTTGCCGACCGCCATCTGTTTTGGCCGATGGACTCACCTTTTTGGCCGATGGCCTTCTTCAACGGCCGGTGGACTTTTGACTGGCCGGTGGTCTCCCCCTGACCCTCTGAGCTTTATGCTGGAATATTGGAAATCCCACCACTCCTCCAATAGCCCTCCAGTGATCAATTCTCAGAGGGCGCGCCCATTTGCTTATCGAGTTGTTGCTATTTCTTATCGAGTTGTATTTCACTCTCTTTAAGTCTTTGTAACTGTTATCGAGTGTACTCTGCTAGGCTGTTTGACGAGATCCCCTGTGCTTTGCTTATCGAGTTGTAATTGGTGTCACTACCTGATTATTACGATGCGATGCTTCGTTTTCAAAACGATGTTCATTTCAGTTCACATTGTTTGTGATGCCTTGTCGATGCGATGCATAGCAACACTGCAAATGCAACACCTTTTGAACAAATAGCTGTTTCATTTCCTCATATGTTTTGAAGAAAGATGCGATTCAAGCTTGAAGAAATAAAACCTGCCTGAGGCATGCAATTGCTTAAACTCCTAGTAAAAAGGAAAGTAAAGCAGGAAGAATAGACAGGGTAGCAGAGGTACCGAATGGTTTACACCGGTAACCTCCCCTTCGGGTCATCTGACCTTTTGCGCCCTTGTTCGGGTCAATGTGTGAGTTTGGCACCTTCATACTTAAGCATCACAAGAAAATGCGCACTTCAGAATGCAAGTGGAGCCTTCGAGTTGACCTCAGGCCACAGACTTTCTGTGAGCGATGCTCGGACATAAGCGAAGGACGTCTATCCTTCTCCGTATCTTTTATATCTTTGTGAATTCCTAAATATTATCAACGCTACTGTTTGCAGTACGTTGCATTTCGCATCATGTTTACCATGATCAATGTTCAAGTTCCCTTTTATACACATTGCATGTGCATGCGTGCTATTGCTTTACTGATATGTGTTCAAGTTCCCTTTTTATACACATTGCGTATGCGTGCTATTGCTTTACTGATATGTGTTCAAGTTCCCTTTTTATACACATTGCAGTGATGCGTGTTTGCTTTACTGATATGTGTCAAGTTCCTTTTATACACATTGCGTGCATGCGTGCATTGCTTTACTGATATGTGTTCAAGTTCCTTTTATACACATTGCATGTGCATGCGTGCTTGCTTTACTGATATGTGTTCAAGTTCCTTTATATACACATTGCAGTGCATGCGTCTTGCTTTACTGATATGTGTTCAAGTTCCCTTTTATACACATTGCGTGCAGTCATTGTTACGATGTGTGTTCTTATAACATTGCGTGCATGGTGCACTTTACTATGTGCCTTTTTTACAATCATGCTGTATCTTTATCTGTTAGCCCTATACACATTGCATGCATGTGCATCGTTTCACGGTTAATCACTACTTCTACCATGCAGCGTTTCAGCCTTGTCGACTGCATGTATGCATATTAACGACATTGTACTTGTTAAGTTTGTTTCTTTGCAGGTACGATAATGTATGTACGGCTTCATTTGAGGCCGGTGCAACCGGACGAGCCGCACAGGTATTGTATCCCCCGCGTGAGACGTTATTGAGAATTGTCATAATTCTCTTACATCCTTTCTGCATTGTAGTGTAGATTGGCGTATGCTAGCTTATAACTGTTGCATGGTGCTTCATTACAGCTTTCTTTGCATGATCATAAGTTATGCTTGGCTTCTTGCGATTTTCAGTTGCATTTTGCCCCTGCCTTCGGCGCGCATATCTCTGTTGTCTTGTATGTTTGTCTAAGATCTTCGGCCTGTGTCAAAGATGGGTCGTCTCTGGGCTTTGACATTCACTCCGTCATTGTTATGACTTCCGAGTTCTGTCAAAGAGGGGCAACTGTAGACACCCATTTTTGACCGTCCTCAAGACTTGGACGTCACCGTTGTGAACGACTCGTGATTATCCATGTTTGTGTTTGTTTTGAGTTCCCGGAGGTCCCGGCTGCACGTCGTGCCTCAGGACCTCTCAACCGGTTTGTTCTGTGCTTGGTTTCACACCAAGACTTGTGGTTTTTTGCATTTGAGGGTGGGGGAAGCTTGTTAGCCATCCCTGGAGACCACCGGCCCTTCCCTACCATCACCGGCACTCCTTTTGGCCATCGGCACTGTTTTCTCAAATTTTTGGCCGGTCGGCACTGTATGTTGCCGACCGGCACTTTTTTGTGCCGGTGACTGTTTTGGCCGGCCGGTGTGCACCCTTTGAACCCCTGGGATATGGTGCATCCCAGCTGTGCCAGCTGGAATGCACCATCACATTCCCCCGTGCACAGGTGTGGCCTTTTTGCACCCTTTTGCACCCTCTAAGCTTCTAGAAGCTTGCACCTTTGGCCAAGCTTCTTGGAGAAGCTTGGCCAGCTGTCCTAGCTTCTCCAAGAAGCCAAGACTCCTTTGCCCCCCCTTGAACCTTTTGGTCTTGCTTAGCCATTAAGTCTTGGCTTTATTTTGCCTATATAAGCTCATTTCATCTCCCTTGAGCTAGGTTGCAATCTTTGAAGGCAAAAACCAGAGATATATCTATATATCTCTGATATACATCCATATATATCTATACCTCCCTCTCTCTCATCCTTGTGTGTGTGTTTTGAGCTTTGTCTATAACTAAAAAAACTCTTGTTTTTACTTGCTCTTGAACCTTCATTAAGGTCATTTTGTGGTTTGAGCAAAGGCTCACCCTTTTAGGCTTCATTTGGCCATTTTGGTGTCTTTTTGGTAAGGCTTTGTTTACTTGGTGTTCTTGGTCTTCTCACCACTAAAAATCAGTGGGTTTTCAGTGGTGAGGAAGGTGTTTTGAAGTCTCATATAGGGGAGGGACACCCCTCTCCCCTTTGTCCCTTGTTTGCCTTTGTTTTTGGCCTAGAGAATAGCATGTGTGCATGGTTGGTTTTGGCTTCATTTCAGAGCATATTTGTGGTTAATATGATATGTTATGCCTCTGTTTTAGGTTGGATTTATGGCCCTTAAAATGCTTCTCATACTTGCTTTGTAATGCTCTAGTTTGCCTAGAAATATGCCATGCATTTAGGCCATGATCTTTGCATGATTTGACTTAACTTCAGGAAGTTACTAGCCTTGTTTTGCCCTGCATAAGGTCTGTTGGCCACTGTTTTGGTCGTATTTGGCATGCTTGATGTGGTTGCTTTGCATTCCGGCTTGTAGGTTTTGAGTATTTTGGCTTCTAGCATGCTTAGCCTACCTTAGCCTTATGATTTGGCATCATTTAGGGTCATATTTCAGTCCATAAATCATGTTTGTATTTTCGTATATGTAGCTTGTTTCGTGCTTTAAGGGTGTGCCCTTTTATGCCTAGGAATAGGCCTTGTGCATGCTTGTATGATTAAGGTGTTTTGGGGCTGCCATGTGAGGGGATTTGGGTGTCATTTTGCATGCTGAAAATCTGTTTTGGGTTGTTAGATTCATGCCATGAATGGCCATGTTGGTGGTAGTGGAATGCCCCTTATCTATGTCTTGGTTTAGGCCCATTTGCTTGCATATTTGCATAGGTGTTGGTCCACCATTTTGGGCACTTTTCCCACTGTTTTAGGGAGGTTTGAGGGCTCCCCCATTGTGGCTAAGTCCATCATTGCATGTTTATTATATGCTTGTTGCATGTTTGATCCATTAAGTGTTGTAGCATGATGGTCCTATGCTTGATTGGCCCATGTTTGCATGACCTTCACATCTTGCATGCTCTAGCATTTTGCATGCCTAACATGATAGTTGCATAGCATTTGGTGTGTTAGCATCCTAATTGTCATATTACATCATTTGAGCCTTGTTGTGTACAAGCATTCCATATCTTGGTTTGGGGTGTCAAACCAAGTATAAGGGTTGAGAGAAGTTCACACTACAAGTGGTGCAACTTGTCTCAACTCTTGGTCACCAAGGCCCTTGACCAACACATGATAAGGCCTTGGTTTCATTTGTGTGTTTGCATGCATCTTTGCATTAAAATGCAATCTTGGTCTCTTAGGCTATCATGCACCAAGATGCATAGTTGATGGCCCAAGAACCAAGGGCCATGTCTCCTTGAGTCCCCAAACATGATAGGAGGCAGTGGCCGTGCATACATATGCCTAAAAATCCATGCCATGTATTGCTGGTCTGCTGCTGCTATCAAATTGTCCCCTGCAGGAACTTTCTGCCGACCGGCAGTATAATGTGCCGGCCGGCACTATATTTTCAGCCGATAGCCTCCAGAGCAGCCGGTGGTCAATTTAAGCAGCCGGTGGTCATTTCCTCTAGCCGGTGGTGTACTGCAGTTCATTTGGAGCAGGTCCTGAGACTTCGGCAGTTTTCAGAAAGGCAGGGCAGTAGAAACAGAAGCAGCAGTGGTGCGGTATGGGCTTTCCGGGCGAGTCAGATTCGAGCATGCATCATTTGCGCATCCCGAGGCAGGGCTGAGGCCCCTCCTTTTCTTTTATATATACTGAAATTAATTTGATAATTAGAAATATTCTGTAATAATTTATTTATTCTGTATTCGGACTGTATTATTTTTGGACTGTATATTCTTTTGGTCCCTCCGTGTGAGGGCATAATTGTAATAAGTGTGGGTGAGTGTATGTATGTCTTCCAACCCCCATTTCTTTCTTTCCTTTTATTTACCTTCTTACGATGGTAGATTAGGGCATATTTAAAATTAGCATACCTTATGCAATGCATGCGTGCATCCATGCATTTGTTAACATACATCAGGCTTGGCACATCATGCAAACTGCATCGTACTTTCAATTCCAAATTGAATACGTGATAGTTGTAGCATTTCAAATGCCATGTCTAGGATAGCCGAGCCTGCCTAGATCACATCTTTGCATGTGTTGCATTAGACATTTCAGTATGCTTAGGTCCATGCATGGATTTCTAATAAGCTTCTGTTTTGGCGTGGAGTACGATGTAAGTATTTTACGCTTTAGCATCTCGCATGCGTGTGAATGTTGCCATGACAGTATGCTTACCATGCGGCTAAATGCTTATATGATATAACTGCTTGACTGCCTGAGGGTGGAGGTTGGATTGTCTGAGTTGGGAAAACTCATTGAAATCCGTGCTTTAGCCTACTTGCGGGTAGTGAATTTCAAAACGCTTTTCAAAACAAACGGATATGCAATGTTTGTTTCCAAATTAGACAATCTGGTCTATACTTGTTTGCTACGCGCATAACATAGTAAATTCTAGGCTAATAACCGGAATAAGAACACGTAACGCTTTTCAAAATTGGATATCACGGTTAGTAGAGTGCGACGCACAAAATAGCGCGAATAAGAGGAAAAGAGATAGCTGGAAGATTGGGTAAGAAGAGGAAAAGAGATAGCTGGAAGAGCCAAAGCAAAACAGATGGGAAAACCTTTTGAATTGATGCATCGGCCCATTCGGGGTACCCTAAACGGATGCTTCGTCCGAGAGGGGGAGGATTTTCCATTCTGTGGTTTTCCGGAGCCGTGGTTGAACACAGAGAAGAAGCGCGTACCAGGGTTCGAAATTTTCTTCAACCTACAGTTACTTGGGGATGATGTTGTTGAAGAGCAGACAGACCCAACAGTTGAGGACGAGCATAGTAAAAAGTTAGAGTCTGCGGACACAGAGTTTGAAATGGGGGTAGCACTGGCATGTCTACTTTCAGATCCTTTGATCGACCAGTTGTGCTTGGGGGATAACTCCTCGGTGTCCATAATTGGAGATGAAACGGCTGCGGGCCTACTAGCAGTTATTTTGGATGCATCCGTCGCACCCTCCCTCACCTGGCAGTACGAGGAGGGGTTTTTGTCAAGCAGCACCGGGTCAGGTAGTGAGCCGGAATCTGATTCCACTGAGTCTTGTGAGTCGGAATCAGGTTCCAGCTCGTCTGAGTCTGAGTCCGGTATTCCTGGGGGTGATAACCCAGATGCCACAGTCCTGTCCAGGTCGTCTTTTTCTTTCTCTTTTGAGTCTGTTGTAACAGAAGAATTGGACGGTTTGGAAGTACATAATGAGAATGAGGTGAATGTGGTTTTCGAGTATTTTTCTGTGCCTTTGATGTATTGCTTAAATCAGGACTTTCAAAATTTTGATGAAAACGACGAGGACGAAATTCCTCCGGTTTTGCAACGACTAATTGAACAAGAGCAGGAGAGGTTTGTTAAACCCTTAATTGATGAAATCACTACCGTGAACATTGGTACTGAGAAGGACCCGCGGCTGGTCCAGATCGGGTCCACGTTGTCTTCAGAGGAACGCGAGCGCTTAGTCGCTTTATTAAAAGATTTCAAAGATGTTTTCGCGTGGTCCTACGAAGACATGCCTGGAATCGATCCTGAGATTGTACAGCACCGGATCCCTCTTGACCCCGAGGCCCGACCTGTCAAACAGAAACTCAGAAGGATCCGCCCTGATTAGGCCATTAAGATCAAAGAAGAGGTCACCAAGCAGATTGACGCAGGCTTCCTGCTGGTATCCGAATACCCGACTTGGTTGGCCAACATTGTTCCAGTGCCAAAGAAGGATGGCAGAATCCGGGTATGTGTGGATTTCAGGGATTTGAACAGAGCCAGTCCGAAGGATGACTTTCCCTTACCGCATATTGACGAGTTGGTAGATTTCACAGCGGGGCATGCTTTGCTTTCGTTTATGGATGGCTTCTCAGGTTATAATCAGATAGTAATGGCACCCGAAGACCGGGAAAAGACTGCTTTTACCACCCCGTGGGGTACATATTGCTACAGAGTGATGCCATTTGGGTTGAAGAACGCTGGGGCTACATATCAACGGGCTGCAACCACAATATTACATGACATGATCCATAAAGAGGTCGAGGTGTACGTGGACGACATGATTGTCAAGTCCAAAGAAAGAGAGGGCCACTACACCGCCTTGCAAAAGTTTTTTCAAAGGATCAGAGAATTTCGGCTGTGGCTGAATCCTCAGAAGTGCACATTTGGTGTTACAGCGGGAAAAATGCTGGGATTTCTGATTACACAAAGGGGCATCGAAGTAGACCCTTCCAAAATCAAGGCCATCTTAGAAATGCCACCACCAATGACTGAAAAGGAGGTGCGAGGCTTTCTGGGTAAAGTGCAATTCATAAGGCGGTTTATCTCAAAACTAACCTTAACTTGTGAACCACTTTTTGGCCTTCTGAAGAAAGGAAAGAAGTTCCAATGGGACGGCCGATGCCAAGCTGCATTTGAACAGATTAAAGAGTATCTACAGAACCCACCCGTGTTGTCACCACCAAAGCCGGGAAAACCATTGATATTGTATCTGTCAGTAACCGAGACTACGATGGGCTGCATGCTCGCACAAGAGTCGGAAGATAAAGTGGAAAAGGCCATCTACTATCTGAGCAAGAAGACGCTGGATTACGAAACCCGCTACACTCCGCTGGAGAAGGCTTGTTTGGCCTTGGTATGGGCTACCAGGAAGCTACGGCACTACCTATTAGCTCACTCTGTAATGTTGGTCTCACGACTCGATCCCGTCAAATATCTTTTCGAGAAACCAGCACTTACAGGTAGGCTAGCTCGTTGGCTGCTATTGCTCTCCGAATTTGATCTCAAGTATGTGACGCGCAAGTCCGTAAAAGGGAGAGCGGTAGCAGAGTTCCTTGCCGACCGCCCAGTTGAAGGGGATGAAGCGGTTGAGTACCTATTCCCAGATGAAGCCATTTTGCACATCGAAGATGAAACTTGGACGATGTACTTTGACGGAGCGTCAAATCAATACGGGTATGGGATAGGAGTGTTGCTGATAGCACCTGACGATTCCCATATCCCTTTAGCATTCAAGCTTCGGTTCAAAGTCTCGAACAATGAGGCAGAGTATGAGGCATGTATTGCCGGTCTAGAAGCGGCCCTAGAACTAGGGGCAAGGCGATTGGACGTCATTGGGGACTCGAACCTTGTTGTATCTCAGGCGAAAGGAGACTGGAAAGTCAAGGAGGAGAAGATGATAATTTACCACCAGACCTTGGATTCATTAATTCCTCGGTTTGAGAAGCTAAATTTCACTCACCTAGTAAGAGAGAACAACAGGTTTGCAGATTCGCTAGCAACTCTATCTTCTATGATAGACATCCCATCTGGAGTCCGGATGCGTCCAGTCATTATCGACCAGAAATTTGCACCTGCTTACGAGTCAATCTCTACCATAGATGAAGTGCAGGACAACAACCCCTGGTATTATGATATGTGGAACTTCTTGGAAAAGGAGGCGTACCCACCAGAGGCGAATGCCAAGGACAAAAGGGCAATCAGAAGAATGGCTGTTCAGTTTATCATCTGTGGGGGTAAACTGTACAAGAGAGGTCATCTGGGAATGCACAAGCTGTGTGTAGAAGCTGAAGAGTCGAAGCGCCTGATGGAGGCCATCCATGGAGGAGAATGTGGGGCACATATGAATGGGGTAATGCTGGCACGGAAGATCCTCAGACAGGGTTATTACTGGTCTACCATGGAGGAAGATTGTATCGGCTTTGTTCGGCGATGCCACAAATGCCAGATCCATGCGAACCGTATGAACATCCCGCCATCAAAGATGTACAACATGACGTCGCCATGGCCATTTTCAGTTTGGGGAATTGATGTGATTGGGGCTGTTACCCCGAAGGGGTCGAATGGGCATGAGTTTATCTTGGTAGCAATAGATTACTTCACGAAGTGGGTCGAGGCCCAATCTTATGCGGTGCTGAAGGCTTCGCATGTCGCAAAGTTTATCAGAAACAACATTATCTGCCGTTATGGAGTCCCGAACGAGGTCATTTCAGACAATGGTTCCCACTTCAAGAAAGAGGTGATTGATTTGTTGGAGAAATACAATGTGGCTTTTCATAAGTCGTCCACATATCGGCCGCAGACCAATGGGGCAGTTGAGGCCACCAACAAGAACATCAAACACATATTGCAGAAGATGGTGGAAACCTACCGAGATTGGCCAGATAAGTTGCCGTTTGCTTTGTGGGGCTATCGAACTTCAATTAGAACTTCTACCGGGGCGACTCCGTATTCCTTGGTTTATGGGATGGAGGCCGTTCTACCTATAGAGATTGAGGTTCCGTCTTTACGAGTATTGGCTGAGTGTCAAATAGCCGAGGCAGATTGGCAGCAAAGCAGATTCGAGGAACTCATGCTTTTTGATGAAAGGAGATTAAAAGCACTATACCATGTCCAAGGATATCAACGCAGAATTGCCCGGGCTTTCAACAAGAAGGTTAAGTCCAGGAATTTGAAGGAAGGAGATTTGGTACTCAAAGACAACCGAGCCCCCATCCATGACCCAAGGGGCAAGTTCAGACCCAATTGGACTGGTCCCTATATCATCAAGTCTATCTGGTCAGGTGGAGCTGTGGTTCTGATGGACCTAGATGGCCTAGAGTTCTCCCAACCGATCAACATGGACAAGTTGAAGAAATATTACCCCTGAGAGGCTCGCTAGGCCGAAAACCCGAAAGGGCGACCTAGGCAAAATTCAGAGCACAAAAAATTAGAAAATATAAAAACTGAGCTCGCAAGGTTGAAAACCCGCAAAGGGCGGCCTTGGCAAAAGTTAGAGCGCAAAAGGAGAGTGAAAATACTCGAGTGAACCCAAGCCTGAACTACGTAAGGCTTGATTCCCATCTTTGGGATACGTAGGCAGCTTCATCCCGAAGTTCAGCCATAAAACTTTTCCCCGATCAACTTTGTCCATCAGCGTCTATCGCAATCTCCGGTGCGGCGCTATTCAGACTAGGGGCAACTTTCCGTTGCTGTACAGTGCCGCGGTACCGTTCAAACAAGGGGCAACTTTCCAGTTGCTAGGGTCCGGGGTTGTGCATCTCAGTGACAGATCTCAGGCGTGTCTAGTTCTGATCCATATCGAAAATAGTTTTAAAAAGTTTTAATAAAGGTGACTATGTTCAAATAAATCTTTTTACAACTAAGACCATTTCTGGATCAAAACGGAAAATTTTCAGTACCACAACCTTCAATTTCATTGATTTCAACACAGAGTTCTCTTGTTCTTGCATACAATCGAAGTTGCTTTTTATTACATTCATAAAGAAAACTTGAAAGTACTAATAAAGCAATAAATCTGGGGCATAGTCAAGTCAGGTGCCCCTGCCCCTCCCAGAGCTGGTCGAAGCCTCTGATGCCAAAATGGGCTCTTCCTGTGCCTCTTCATTAAGCCAATCCAAACTCATCAGACAAAGTGCAGCTGAAGGTGGGGGCGGGGGCCAGGAGTTTTCTCTCGTCCTCCATGCTGTGGCATATCGGGCCAGCTGTGCACCTCGAATCGGGAATGTAGCCAGGTACTCTATCCCTTCCGGCGGGCAAGTCTGATCATGACCGAACTGGCGCAGGATGCGGAATGGGAAGTAGAAGACACAGTGAGTCAAGCCGATCAATTGGATCCCGGGTTGACGGGTCATGCTGTAACTCATTACCGGGAGATTGAGCCAAGGGCACCGCCAAGCAATACGGTCTGCGGACAAGCTGCACATCCATTCGAACCACCAACCCTCATCAAGGGCATCAACTAGGCGTTGCCGAAAGAAGTAACCGCGAGCTGAATAAGCTGGGCAAGAGTCCACAACCTGCAGTTTATCCATCAACCATACCTGGGGAGGGATGAAAAATGAGAGAATAAAGAACAGAGAGATGTACGATGAGAGAAAAAGTAAGAAAAGGTTTTTGTGAGAAAAATCGAGCCTGAGGGCCGAGTGACGTGAGCAAACATATATATGAGATTGGGTGGGAAATATTACCTGTAGTAATAGTGGACTCCCTGCTAATCTGGTCGTCTCTCGACGATAAAAGGCGTCTAAGCCCAGCAACGTCTCAGCCAGAATCATGGCGATGCAGCTTTTGCCCTCCTTCAAGCCTTGGGCGACCTCAATCAACCGGACACTAGACTCTCGGAACCTGAGACAAACAAAATGAGACAGCATGCACAAGCAAAGGGCGTGTCGCCGGAAGCCTTGCCAGTGATGGTCGCCGCGATCACCAGTCTCAGAAAAACGGCAAACCAAGCTCGGAACATCCAGCATCCATCACAAATCAGAGGACGAGCATCGGGTATTGAAAGCCCACACATTTGCCCTAAGGCTTGGGCATGGCCAAAACGAAGTTGGGGCAAAATTTCTTCGTTACGCTCAGTTTCCATTAGAGCTTGGAAATCTTCGAAGGTAGGACACACCTCTTGTCCGCTAAAGCTGAAGACGTGCGTCACCGGATTCCAAAACCTTGCCGCGACATGAAGAAATGGAAAATGCAGCGGGGTACGACGCAAAGTGAATAGTGCGTTTATGCCAAAGGCCCGGAAATTCAGCTTTTCCGAGCCATCCAAGTTGTTAATCCAAGTTGCGAGATTTTGGGCAAGGAATTCTTCCATTTGGAGTAAATCAGAGTGGAAATGAAGAAAACTACGAAGCTGGAGTCTTTTGTAGGAGATAAGGTTGAATGGAGGACAGGTGTCACATTCTGCTGTTCCTCCCATTCTTGGCCGACCGGTCCAATAGATTTGCCGACCGGCCATCTTTTTGGCCGATGGATCATTGTTTCGGCCGATGGCCTTTTCACGCGCGGTGGACTTTTAGCTGGCCGGTGGTCTCCCCCTTGACCCCTGAGCTTTCCATGCTAAGTATTGGGAATCCCACCACCCTCCAATGCCCTCCAGTGATCAATTCTCACGAGCGCGCGCCCGTTTGCTTATCGAGTTGTTGTGTATTTGCTTATCGAGTTGTATTTCACTCTCTTTAAGTCTTTGTACTGTTTATTGAGTTGTACTTGCACCTGGTTGAAACGAGATCCTTTGCTTTGCTTATCGAGTTGTAATTGGTTCGCTACCTGATTATTACGATGCGATGCTTCGTTTTCAAAATACGCTGTCAATTTGATTCACATTGTTATGTGATGCCTTGCGATGCGATGCATATGCATAGAACGTGCAAATGCAACACCTTTTGAACAAATAGCTGTTTCATTTCCGTCATGTATTTTTGTAAAAAATGTGCGATTTCAAAAAAATAGAACCTGCCTGAGGCAATGCAATATGCTTAGACTCCTAATAAAAAGGAAAGTAAAGCAGGAAAATAACAGGGTAGCAGGGTACCGGAATGGATACCAGTAACCTCCCCTCGCGGTCATTGCACCTTTCGCGCCCTTGTTCGGGTCAATTGTGTGGTTTGGCACCTTCATTATTCAAGACAATACAAGAAAATGCACTGTCAGAATGCAAGTGGACCTTCGAGTTGACCTCAGGCCATGACTTTTGTGAGCGATGCTCGGTACATACGAAGGACGTTCCTTCCCGTATCCTTTTATATTTGTGAATTCCGTAAATCATATATCAATCATACTGTGTTGCAGTACGTTGCATTTCCGCATCATGTTTTACCATGTTCAATTTCAAGTTTCCTTTTTATACACATTGCGTGCATGTGTGCATTGCTTTACTGATATGTGTTCAAGTTCCTTTTTATACACATTGCGTGCATGCGTGCATTGCTTTACTGATATGTGTTCAAGTTCCTTTTTATACACATTGCGTGCATGCGTGCATTGCTTTACTGATATGTGTTCAAGTTCCTTTTTATACACATTGCGTGCATGCGTGCATTGCTTTACTGATATGTGTTCAAGTTCCTTTTTATACACATTGCGTGCATGCGTGCATTGCTTTACTGATATGTGTTCAAGTTCCTTTTTATACACATTGCGTGCATGCGTGCATTGCTTTACTGATATGTGTTCAAGTTCTTTTTATACACATTGCGTGCATGCGTGCATTGCTTTACTGATATGTGTTCAAGTTCCTTTTTATACACATTGCGTGCATGCGTGCATTGCTTTACTGATATGTGTTCAAGTTCCTTCTTTTTTATATACACATTGCTTGCATGCGTGTATTGCTTTACTTATATGTGTTCAAGTCCCTTTTCATACACATTGCATGCATGCGTGCATCGCTTTACTCACATGTGTTCAATCCTACTATCTTGCCATACACATGGCACGCGTTATCACGCACTTTCGACTGCATTGCCATGCATATTGTTAACGACATTGTACCTGTTAAGTTTGCTTTCTTTGCAGGCACGATATTGTATGTACGGTTCATTTGAGGCCGGTGCAACCGGACGAGCCGCACAGGTATTGTATCCTCCGCGTGAGACGTTTTGAGAATTGCATAATTCTCTTACATCCTTTCTGCATTGTAGTGTAGATTGGCGTATGCTAGCTTATGACTGTCGCATGCGTGCTTCGTTACAGCTTTCTTTGCATGATCATAAGTTATGCTTGGCTTTTTGCATTTTCAGTTGCATTTTGCCCCTGCCTTCGGGCGCATACCTTGTTTGTCTTGCATGTTTGTCTAAGTCTTCGGCCTTGTCAAAAATGGGTCGTCTCTGGGCTTTGACATTCACTCCCGTCATTGTTATGACTTCCGAGTTCTGTCAAAGAGGGGCAACTGTAGACACCCCATTTTTGACCGTCCTCAAGACTTGGACGTCACCGTTTGAAACACTCGGTGATTATCCATGTTTGTGTTCGTCTCGAGTTCCCGGAGGCCTTCGGCTAGCGCGCCCGTCTCAGGATCTCCGAACTCGACTGCTTTTGTGTTTGGTTTTGGCACCAAACACTGTGTTTTTGCCCTCAAGGGCAGGGAATGGCTTGTTGGCCATCCCACACACCACCGCCCTTCCCTACCATCCCGGCCACATATGTGTACCGCCGGCACTGTTTTGTTAAAATATTTGGCCGGTCGGCACTATATGTTGCCGACCGGCACTTTTTTGTGCCGATGATCCATTTTGGCTGGCCGGCGTGCACCCTTTGCACCCTGAGGCATGGTGCATGCCAGCTGTGCCAGCTGAATGCACCATCACATTCCCCGTGCATAAGTGTGACCACTTTGCACCTTTGAACCCACTAAGCTTCTAGAAGCTTGAACCTTTGGCCAAGCTTCTTGGAAAAGCTTGGCCAGCTGTCTTAGCTTCTCCAAGAAGCCAAGACCCCCTTGCACCCTTTGCCCCTTTTAGTTAGCTTCTTGGAGAAGCCTTAAGCCTTGTTTTTTTGCCTATATAAGCACCATCTCTCTCCCTTTGAGAGAGGTTGGCCATTTTTGATCAAAAACCAGAGCTTGTGTATCTATATATTTGCCATATATCTCTCTCTCTCTCGACATTTTCCCTCTCTCTCCTCTTGTGTGTGTGTTTTTAGGCCTAAAAGTGTGATTTTACCATACTTTTGCACCAATACACACACCATTACACCCTAGCTCGAGATTAGGGCTTGGAGGGTTGTTTGTTGAGTTTTGGACTGGTTTTGATCAATAGAGGAGGCTGCACCACCTGTTCTTCAAGTGTTCTTCAAGGGTGAGCACACTTTACTTTAGATTCCCCATTTTTGCAACAAGTTTTTACCTATCTTGCTTTGTGTTTTGAGCTTTGTGTATAACTAAAAAAGTCTTAGATTTTCTTGCTTTTGAACTTTCATTAAGGTCATTTTGTGGTTTGAGTGCAAACTCACCTTTTAGGCCTTATTTTGGCCTATTTGGTGTCTTTACTTTGAGCCTTGTTGCCTTGTTGTTTTGGGTCCTTTCACCACTGAAAACCAGTGGGTTTTTAGTGGTAAAAAAGGTGGTTTGAAGTCTTGTATAGGGGAGGGACACCCCTCCCCTTTGTCCCTCTTTTGCCTTTGTCTTTGGCTTAAAAGGAACATGCATGCTTGCTTGTTTTTGGCGCCATTTCAGAGTTTTTTTGGATGTTTTGGAGCATGTTACATCTCTGTCTAATGGTGGTTTTTGTGGTCCTTAGCATGCTTTGTATACTTGCTTTGTAATCCTCCATTTTGCCTAGAAATGTGCCATGGGTTTAGCCTTGTATCCTCATGTTTTGGCTTGACTTATTGAGCTTTGGCCATGATTGTCTTGTTTTTAGGTCTGTTGGCCACTGGTTTTACCATTTTTGGCATGCTTAATGTAGTTGTTTTTGCATTGTTGCTTGTAAGCCTTGAGGATGTGATCCATGTAAATGCATTGGATAGGTTATTTAGATGATTTGGAATCATTTAATATGTTATTTCAGTCCTATACCATGTTTATATGTCCCCATTTGTCATGCCTTTCATGCTTTGGACATAGTCTTTTATGCCTAGGAATGGACATTGTGCATGCTTGCATATTAAGGCATTTGGGACTACCATGTCAAAGGTGTGTGTGGTATTTTTGCATGCTAGAAATCTGTTTTTGGTGGCCTAATACATGCTATGAATGGTCATGTTGGTGGTAGTGAAAACCCCCTTGTTTATGCCTGGTTTTTTTGGGCCCATTTGCTTGCATGTTTGCATGAGTATTGGTCCATCATTTTGGGCATTTTTCGCCACTGTTTTGGGGGGTTTGAGGTCTGTCCCATTATGGTTTAAGTCTACTATTGCATGCTTGAAATCATGTTTGTTGCATGCTTGATTAGCAAAGCCTTGTTATATGCTAGTTCTTTTACAAGGATTGTCCATGTTTGCATTATACTTTGCATCTTGCATGCCTAGTATTGCACACTTGCCAAACATGTTGCATTGCATTTGGTATGTCTTGCACTTCATGTCATATTGCATCATTTGAGCCATGTTTGTACATGCATTCCATGTCTTGGTTTGGGGTGTCAACCAAGTGTAAGGGTTGAGAGAAGTTCACACTACAAGTGGTCCAACTTGTCTCAACTCTTGGTCACTAAGGCCCTTGATCTATTCATGAAAGGTCTTGGTCTCATTTGTGTGTTGCATGCATATTGACATTGAAATGCAATCTTGTTCCTTAGGCTATCATGCACCAAGATGCATAATTGATGGCCCAAGAACCAAGGGTCATGCTTCCTTGAGTCCCATGCATGATAAGAAGCATTGGCCATGCTTACATATGCTCAAAATCCATACCATGCACTGTCTGTCTGCTGTTGCTGTCAAAACTGTCTTCTGCAGGAATTTTATGCCGACCGGCAGTATAGAGTGTCGACCGGCACTATATGGGCGGCCGATAACCCCCTAAGAAGCCGATGGAAATTTTAGCTGGCCGGTGGGCACTTCCTCCAGCCGGTGGTGTACAGCAGTATGCAAGGAAGGTGTTCTGGGACTTTGGCAATTTTTGGAGAGACAGGGCAGTAAAAACAGAAGCAGCAATGGCATGGTACGAGTTTCCCCGGGCGAGTCGGATCCGAGCATGCATCATTCGCGTATCCCGAGGCGGGAGGCCGTGGCCTCCTTTCTTTTTGCATTTATTTACTAAGTAATTAGGAATTTTGTAATAATTCATTTATTCATTATTCGGACTGTATATTCTTTTGGTCCCTCCGAATGAGGGCGTATTTGTAATTAGTGTGCGTGGGTGTATGTATGTCTTCCAATCCTCATTTCTTTCTTCCCTTTTATTTACCTGCTTACGATGGTAGATTAGGGCATATTTAAATTAGCATACAGTATGATAGCATGCGTGCATCCATACATTTGTCTTACATGCACCGGGCTCGGTACATCACGCTAATTGCATTGTATTTCAATTTCCAAATTGAATACTTGTTACTTGTAGCATTTCACATGCCATGCCTAGGATAGCCGAGCCTGTCTAGATTACGCCATTGCATGCGATGCATTAGTCACTCTAACATGAACTAGGGCATGCATGTTTGCTAACTAGTTTATTGTTTTGGCACGGAGTACGATGTAAGTATTTATGCTTCAGCATCTCGCATGCGTGTGAATGTTAACATGACAGCATGATTACCATGTGGCTAAATGCTTATATGAGATAAACTGTTTGAATGCCTACGGGTGGAGGTTGGATTGCTTGAGTTGGATAAACTCGTTGAAATCCATGTCTTAGCCTACTTGCGAGTAGCAAATTCCAAAGCACTTTCAAAATAAACGGATATGCAATGTTTATTTCCAAATTAGGCGACCTAGTCTATATTTGTTTGCTGTGCGCATGACATAGTAATTCTAGGCTAATAACCGGAACAGGAACACATAACGTTTTCAAAATCGGATATCATGGTTAGTAGAGGCCGGTCTTCGGACCGGGCAAAAGGGGGTGCTCATAGCTGACCTTCCCCGATCGTACCCAAGCTCCCGAGCCAAGACAACTTTGGTGATGACGGACACGTGGCCTTTGGCACCGAGTCAGGGTTTCCTAAATTTCCCCATTAAAAAATATTTAGGTGGCGACTCTGTATCTGGCAAAGCAGTCCATGTTTGGCGCTTCTTTTAAAAATCTGTTTTCTCAAAAACGATTTGCCGGATTTGGACTCTTTGGTTCAAGATTAAGAACCGTGACAATTTGAGTCCGAACTGTAGTGAACCCAAAAGAACAGAACGGGACTCATCCTCCCGGGACGTTCGGGGAAGTCTACAGACACGCAAAATAGCGCGAGTGTGAACTGCACAAAACAGTGCGAGGCGCAAAATAGCGCGAGCGGTAAACTGCACAAAACAGTGCGACGCGCAAAATAGCGCGAGTGTGACCCGCAGAAAACAGTGCGACGCGCAAAATAGCGCGAGTGTCAACTGCACAAAACAGTGCGAGGCACAAAATAGCGTGAGTGGTAAACTACAGAAAACAGTGCGACGCGGAAAATAGCGCGAGTGCGAACTGCACAAAACAGTGCGATGCGCAAAACAGTGCGACTGTTAACTGCACAAAACAGTGCGAGGCGCAAAATTGCGCGAGTGATAAACTGCACAAAACAGTGCGACGCGGAAAACAGCGCGAGTGTGAACTGCACAAAACAGTGCGACGCGCAACATAGTGCGAGTGTCAAATGCACAAAATAGTGCGAGGCGCAAAACAGCGCGAGTGTGAACTGCACAAAACAGTGCGACGCGCAAAATAGCACGAGTGTCAATAGCACAAAACATTGCGACGCGCAAAATAGCGCGAGTGATAAACTGTAGAAAACAGTGCGACGGCCAAAATAGCGCGAGTGCGAACTGCACATAACAGTGCGACGCGCAAAATAGCGCGAGTGATAAACTGCACAAAACAGTGCGACGCGGAAAACAGTGCGAGTGTGAACTGCACAAAACAGTGCGACGCGCAACATAGTGCGAGTGTCAAATACACAAAATAGTGCGAGGCGCAAAATAGCGTGAGTGTCAACTGCACAAAACAGTGCGACGCGCAAAATAGCACGAGTGATAAACTGTATAAAATCCTACGACGCGGAAAATAGCGCGAGTGTGAACTGCAAAGAACAGTGCGACGCGCAAAAGAACGCGAGTGTCAACTGCACAAAACAGTGCGAGGCACAATATAGCGCGAGTGATAAACTGCACAAAACAGTGCGACGCGCAAAATAGTGCGAGTGTCAACTGCACGAAACAGTGCGACGCACAAAATAGCGCGAGTGATAGACTGCACAAAACAGTGCGAGGTGCAAAACAGCATGAGTGTGAACTGCACAAAACAGTGCGACGCGCAAAATAGCGCGAGTGATAAACTGCACAAAATAGTGCGACGCGCAAAATAACGCGAGTGATAAACTGCACAAAACAGTGCGATGCAATAAAAAACGCAAGTGTGAACTGCACAAAATGGTGCGATGCACAAAATAGCGCGTGCGTCAACTGCACAAAACAGTGTGACGCGCAAAATAGCTCGATTGATAAACTGCACAAAATAGTGCGACGCGCAAAATCGCGCGAGTGTGAACTGCAGAAAACAATGTGACGCGCAAAATAGCGCGAGTGTCAACTTCACCAAACTGTGCGACGTACAAAATAGCGCGGGTGATAAACAGCACAAAACAGTGCGGGGCGCAAAATAGCGCGAGTGTGAACTGCACAAAACAGGGCGACGTGGAAAATAGCACGAGTGTGAACTGCACAAAACAGTGCGACGCGCAAAATATCGCGAGTGTTAACTTCACCAAACAGTGCGACGCGCGAAATAGCGTGAGGGTCAACTGCATAAAACAGTGCGAGGCGTAAAATAGCGCGAGTCATATACTGCACAAAACGCTGCGACGCGGAAAATAGCGCGAGTGTGAACTGCACAAAACAGTGCAACGTGCAAAATAGCGCGAGTGCCAACTGCACAAAACAATGCGAGGCACAATATAGCGCGAGTGATAAACTGCTCAAAACAGTGCGACGCGGAAAACAGCGCGAGTGTGAACTGCACAAAACAGTGCGACGTACAAAATAGCGCGAGGGTCAACTGCACGAAACAGTGCGAGGCGCAAAATAGCGCGAGCAGTAAACTGCACAAAACAGTGCGACGCGCAAAATAGTGCTAGTGTGAACTGCACAAACAGCGCGACGCGCAAAATAGCACGAGCGTCAACTGCACAAAATAGTGCGAGGCGCAAAATATCGCAAGTGATAAACTGCACAAAACAGTGCGACGCACAAAATAGCGCGAGTGATAAACTCCACAAAACAGTGCGAGGTGCAAAATAGCGTGAGTGTGAACTGCATAAAATAGTGCGACACGCAAAATAGCGCGAGTGATAAACTGCACAAAACATTGCGACGCAATAAAAAACGCAAGTGTGAACTGCACAAAACAGTGCGACGCGCAAAATAGCGCGAGCGTCAACTGCACAAAACAGTGCGACGTGCAAAATAGCTCGAGTGACAAACTGCACAAAACAGTGCGACGCGCAACATCGCGCGAGTGTCAACTACACGAGACAGTGCGACGCGCAAAATAGCACGAGTGTCAACTTCACCAAACTGTGCGACGCGCAAAATAGCGCGAGTGTGAACTGCACAAAACAGTGCGACGCGGAAAATAGCGCGAGTGTGAACTGCACAAAGCAGTGCGACGCGCAAAATAGCACGAGTGTCAACTTCACCAAACAGTGCGACGCGCAAAATAGCGTGAGGGTCAACTGCACAAAACAGTGCGAGGCGTAAAATAGCGCGAGTCATATACTGCACAAAACGCTGTGACGCGGAAAATAGGGCGAGTGTGAACTGCACAAAACAGTGCGACGTGCAAAATAGCGCGAGTGTCAACTGCACAAAACAGTGCGAGGCGCAAAATAGCGCGAGTGATAAACTGCACAAAACCCTACGACACGGAAAATAGCGCGAGTGTGAACTGCACAAAACAGTGCGACGCGCAAAATAGCGCGAGTGTCAACGGCAGAAAACAGTGCGAGGCGCAATATAGCGCGAGTGATAAACTGCACAAAACAGTGCGACGGCCAAAATAGCGCGACTGTGAACTGCACAAAACAGTGCGACGCGCAAAATAGCGCGAGGGTCAACTGCACAATACAGTGCGACGCGCAAAATAGCGCGAGTGTCAACTTCACCAAACAGTGCGACGCGCAAAATAGCGTGAGGGTCAACTACACAAAACAGTGCGAGGCGTAAAATAGCGCGAGTGTGAACTGCACAAAACAGTGCGACGTGCAAAATAGCACGAGTGTCAACTGCACAAAACAGTGCGACGTGCAAAATAGCTCGAGTGATAAACTGCACAAAACCCTGCGACGCGGAAAATAGCACGAGTGTGAACTGCACAAAACAGTGCGACGTGCAAAATAGCGCGAGTGTCAACTACACAAAACAGTGCGAGGCGCAAAATAGCGGGAGTGATAAACTGCACAAAACCCTGCGACGCGGAAAATAGGGCGAGTGTGAACTGCACAAAACAGTGCGACGCGCAAAATAGCGCGAGTGTCAACTGCACAAAACAGTGCGAGGCACAATATAGCGCGATTGATAAACTGCTCAAAACAGTGCGATGCGGAAAATAGCGCGAGTGTGAACTGCACAAAACAGTGCGACGTGCAAAATAGCACGAGTGTCAACTGCACAAAACAGTGCGAGGCGCAAAATAGCGCGAGTGATAAACTGCACAAAACCCTGCGACGCGGAAAATAGCGCGAGTGTGAACTGCACAAAACAGTGCGACGTGCAAAACAGCGCGAGTGTCAACTCAACAAAACAGTGCGAGGCGTAAAATAGCGCGAGTGATAAACTGCACAAAACCGTGCGACGCGGAAAATAGCGCGAGTGTGAACTGCACAAAATATTGCAACGCGCAAAATAGCGCCAGTGTCAACTGCACAAAACAGTGCGAGGTGCAATATAGCGCGAGTGATAAACTGCTCAAAACAGTGCGATGCGGAAAATAGCGCCAGTGTGAACTGCACAAAACAGTGTGACGCCCAAAATAGCGCGAGGGTCAACTGCACAAAACAGTGCGAGACGCAAAATAGCGCGAGCGGTAAACTGCACAAAACAGTGCGACGCGCAAAATAGTGCTAGTGTGAACTGCGCAAAACAGCGCGACGCGCAAAATAACGCGAGCGTCAACTGCACAAAATAGTGCGAGGCGCAAAATATCGCAAGTGATAAACTGCACAAAACAGTGCGACGCGCAAAATAGTGCGAGTGTCAACTGCACGAAACAGTGGGACGCACAAAATAGCGCGAGTGATAAACTGCACAAAACAGTGCGAGGTGCAAAATAGCGTGAGTGTGAACTGCACAAAATAGTGCGACGCGCAAAATAGCGCGAGTGATAAACTGCACAAAACAGTGCGACACGCAAAATAGCGCGAGTGATAAATTGCACAAAACAGTGCGACGCATTAAAAAACGCAAGTGTGAACTGCACAAAACAGTGCGACGCGCAAAATAGCGCGAGCGTCAACTGCACAAAACAGTGCGAGGCGCAAAATAGCTCGAGTGACAAACTGCACAAAACAGTGCGACGCGCAAAATCGCGCGAGTGTGAACTGCACGAAACAGTGCGACGCGCAAAATAGCGCGAGTGTCAACTTCACCAAACTGTGCGACGCGCAAAATAGCGCGAGGGTCAACTGCACAAAACAGTGCACGGCGTAAAATAGGGCGACTGATAAACTGCACAGAACAGTGCGACGCGCAAAATAGCACGAGTGTCAACTGCACAAAACAGTGCGAGGCGCAATATAGCACGAGTGATAAACTGCTCAAAACTGTGCGACGCGGAAAATAGCGCGAGTGTGAACTGCACATAACAGTGCGACGCGCAAAATAGCGCGAGGGTCAACTGCACAAAACAGTGCGAGGTGCAAAATAGCGCGAGCGGTAAACAGCACAAAACAGTGCGACGCGCAAAATAGCGCTAGTGTGAACTGCACAAAACAGTGCGACGCGCAAAATAGCGCTAGTGTGAACTGCAGAAAACAGTGCGACGCGGAAAATAGCGCGAGTGTCAACTGCACAAAACAGTGCGAGGCACAAAATAGCGTGAGTGATAAACTACAGAAAACAGTGCTACGCGGAAAATAGCGCGAGTGCGAACTGCACAAAACAGTGCGACGCGCAAAACAGTGCGAGTGTCAACTGCACAAAACAATGCGAGGCGCAAAATTGCGCGAGTGATAAACTGCACAAAACAGTGCGACGCGAAAAACAGCGCGAGTGTGAAATGCACAAAACAGTGCGACGCGCAACATAGTGCGAGTGTCAAATGCACAAAATAGTGCGAGGCGCAAAACAGCGCCAGTGTGAACTGCACAAAACAGTGCGACGCGCAAAATAGCACGAGTGTCAATAGCACGAAACATTGCGACGCGCAAAATAGCACGAGTGATAAACTGCAGAAAACTGTGCGACGGGCAAAATAGCGCGAGTGCGAACTGCACATAACAGTGTGACGCGCAAAATAGCGCGAGTGATAAATTGCACAAAACAGTGCGACGCGGAAAACAGCGTGAGTGTGAACTGCACAAAACAGTGCGACGCGCAATATAGTGCGAGTGTCAAATACACAAAATAGTGCGAGGGGCAAAATAGCGTGAGTGTCAACTGCACAAAACAGTGCGACGCGCAAAATAGCACGAGTGATAAACTGCATAAAATCCTACGACGCGGAAAATAGCGCGAGTGTGAACTGCACAGAACAGTGCGACGCGCAAAAGAGCGCGAGTGTCAACTGCACAAAACAGTGCGAGGCACAATATAGCGCGAGTGATAAACTGCACAAAACAGTGCGACGCGCAAAATAGTGCGGGTGTCAACTGCACGAAACAGTGCGACGCACAAAATAGCGCGAGTGATAAACTGCACAAAACAGTGCGAGGTGCAAAACAGCATGAGTGTGAACTGCACAAAACAGTGCGACGCGCAAAATAGCGCGAGTGATAAACTGCACAAAACAGTGCGACGCGCAAAATAACGCGAGTGATAAACTGCACAAAACAGTGCGACGCAATAAAAAACGCAAGTGTGAACTGCACAAAATGGTGCGATGCGCAAAATAGCGCGTGCGTCAACTGCACAAAACAGTGTGACGCGCAAAATAGCTCGATTGATAAATTGCACAAAACAGTGCGACGCGCAAAATCGCGCGAGTGTGAACTGCACGAAACAATGTGACGCGCAAAATAGCGCGAGTGTCAACTTCACCAAACTGTGCGACGTACAAAATAGCGCGAGTGATAAACAACACAAAACAGTGCGGGCCGCAAAATAGCGCGAGTGTGAACTGCACAAAACAGGGCGACGTGGAAAATAGCACGAGTGTGAACTGCACAAAACAGTGCGACGCGCAAAATATCGCGAGTGTCAACTTCACCAAACAGTGCGACGCGCAAAATAGCGTGAGGGTCAACTGCATAAAACAGTGCGAGGCGTAAAATAGCGCGAGTCATATACTGCACAAAACGCTGCGACGCGGAAAATACCGCGAGTGTGAACTGCACAAAACAGTGCGACGTACAAAATAGCGCTAGTGCCAACTGCACAAAACAGTGCGAGGCACAATATAGCGCGAGTGATAAACTGCTCAAAACAGTGCGACGCGGAAAACAGCGCGAGTGTGAACTGCACAAAACAGTGCGACGTGCAAAATAGCGCGAGGGTCAACTGCACGAAACAGTGCGAGGCCCAAAATAGCGCGAGCAGTAAACTGCACAAAACAGTGCGACGCGCAAAATAGCACTAGTGTGAACTGCACAAAACAGCGCGACGCGCAAAATAGCACGAGCGTCAACTGCACAAAATAGTGCGAGGCGCAAAATATCGCAAGTGATAAACTGCACAAAACAGTGCGACGCACAAAATAGCGCGAGTGATAAACTCCACAAAACAGTGCGAGGTGCAAAATAGCGTGAGTGTGAACTGCACAAAATAGTGCGACGCGCAAAATAGCGCGAGTGATAAACTGCACAAAACAGTGCGACGCAATAAAAAACACAAGTGTGAACTGCACAAAACAGTGCGACGCGCAAAATAGCGCGAGCGTCAACTGCACAAAACAGTGCGACGTGCAAAATAGCTCGAGTGACAAACTGCACAAAACAGTGCGACGCGCAACATTGCGCGAGTGTGAACTGCACGAGACAGTGTGACGCGCAAAATAGCGCGAGTGTCAACTTCACCAAACTGTGCGACACGCAAAATAGCGCGAGTGTGAACTGCACAAAACAAGGCGACGCGGAAAATAGCGCGAGTGTGAACTCCACAAAGCAGTGCGACGCGCAAAATAGCGCGAGTGTCAACTTCACCAAACAGTGCGACGCGCAAAATAGCGTGAGGGTCAACTGCACAAAATAGTGCGAGGCGTAAAATAGCGCGAGTCATATACTGCACAAAACGCTGTGACGCGGAAAATAGGGCGAGTGTGAACTGCACAAAACAGTGCGACGTGCAAAATAGCGCGGGTGTCAACTGCACAAAACAGTGCGAGGCACAAAATAGCGCGAGTGATAAACTGCACAAAACCCTGCGACGCGGAAAATAGCGCGAGTGTGAACTGCACAAAACAGTGCGACACGCAAAATAGCGCGAGTGTCAACGGCAGAAAACAGTGCGAGGCGCATATAGCGCGAGTGATAAACTGCACAAAACAGGCGACGGCCAAAATAGCGCGAGTGTGAACTGCACAAAACAGTGCGACGCGCAAAATAGCGCGAGGACAACTGCACAATACAGTGCGACGCGCAAAATAGCGCGAGTGTCAACTTCACCAAACAGTGCGACGCGCAAAATAGGTGAGGGTCAACTACACAAAACAGTGCGAGGCGTAAAATAGCGCGAGTGTGAACTGCACAAAACAGTGCGACGTGCAAAATAGCACGAGTGTCAACTGCACAAAACAGTGCGACGCGCAAAATAGCTCGAGTGATAAACTGCAAAAACCCTACGACGCGGAAAATAGCGCGAGTGTGAACTGCACAAAATAGTGCGACGTGCAAAATAGCGCGAGTGTCAAGTACACAAAACAGTGCGAGGTGCAAAATAGCGGGAGTGATAAACTGCACAAAACCCTGCGACGCGGAAAATAGCGCGAGTGTGAACTGCACAAAACAGTGCGACGCGCAAAATAGCGCGAGTGTCAACTGCACAAAACAGTGCGAGGCACAATATAGCGCGATTGATAAACTGCTCAAAACTGTGCGATGCGGAAAATAGCGCGAGTGTGAACTGCACAAAACAGTGCGACGTGCAAAATAGCACGAGTGTCAACTGCACAAAACAGGGCGAGGCGCAAAATAGCGCGAGTGATAAACTGCACAAAACCCTGCGACGCGGAAAATAGCGCGAGTGTGAACTGCACAAAACAGTGCGACGTGCAAAACAGCGCGAGTGTCAACTACACAAAACCCTGCAACGCGGAAAATAGCGCGAGTGTGAACTGCACAAAATATTGCGACGCGCAAAATAGCGCGAGTGTCAACTGCACAAAACTATGCGAGGTGCAATATAGCGCGAGTGATAAACTGCTCAAAACAGTGCGATGCGGAAAATAGCGCGAGTGTGAACTGCACAAAACAGTGCGACACGCAAAATAGTGCTAGTGGGAACTGCGCAAAACAGCGCGACGCGCAAAATAATGCGAGCGTCAACTGCACAAAATAGTGCGAGGCGCAAAATATCGCAAGTGATAAACTGCACAAAACAGTGCGACGCGCAAAATAGTGCGAGTGTCAACTGCACGAAATAGTGGGACGCACAAAATAGCGCGAGTGATAAACTACACAAAACAGTGCGAGGTGCAAAATAGCGTGAGTGTGAACTGCACAAAATAGTGCGACGCGCAAAATAGCGCGAGTGATAAACTGCACAAAACAGTGCGACGCGCAAAATAGTGCGAGTGATAAATTGCAAAAAACAGTGCGACGCATTAAAAAACGCAAGTGTGAACTGCACAAAACAGTGCGACGCGCAAAATAGCGCGAGCCTCAACTGCACAAAACAGTGCGAGGCGCAAAATAGCTCGAGTGACAAACTGCACAAAACAGCGCGACGCGCAAAATCGCGCGAGTGTGAACTGCACGAAACAGTGCGACACGCAAAATAGCGCGAGTGTCAACTTCACCAAACTGTGCGACGCGCAAAATAGGGCGAGGGTCAACTGCACAAAATAGTGCGCGGCGTAAAATAGGGTGAGTGATAAACTGCACAGAACAGTGCGACGCGGAAAATAGCGCGAGTGATAAACTGCTCAAAACAGTGCGACGCGGAAAATAGCGCGAGTGTGAACTGCACATAACAGTGCGACGCGCAAAATAGCGCGAGGGTCAACTGCACAAAACAGTGCGAGGTGCAAAATAGCGCGAGCAGTAAACAGCACAAAACAGTGCGACGCGCAAAATAGCGCGAGCGTCAACTGCACAAAATAGTGCGAGGCGCAAAATATCGCAAGTGATAAACTGCATAAAACAATGCGACGCGTAAAATAGTGCGAGTGTCAACTGCACGAAACAGTACGACACACAAAATAGCGCGAGTGATAAACTGCACAAAACAGTGCGAGGTGCAAAATAGCGTGAGTGTGAACTGCACAAAATAGTACGATGCGCAATATAGCGCGAGTGATAAACTGCACAAAACAGTGCGACGCGCAAAATAGCGCGAGTGATAAACTGCACAAAACAGTGCGATGCAATGAAAAATCCAAGTGTGAACTGCACAAAACAGTGCGACGCGCAAAATAGCGTGAGCGTCAACAGCACAAAACAGTGCGACGCGCAAAATAGCTCGAGTGATAAACTGCACAAAACAGTGCGATGTGCAAAATCGCGCGAGTGTGAACTGCACGAAACAGTGCGACGCGCAAAATAGCGCGAGTGTCAACTTCACCAAACTGTGCGACGCGCAAAATAGCGCGAGTGATAAACAGCACAAAACAGTGCGGGGCGCAAAATAGCGCGAGTGTGAATTGCACAAAACAGTGCACCGCGGAAAGTAGCGCAAGTGAGAACTACACAAAACAGTGCGATGCACAAAATTGCGCGAGTGTCAACTTCACCAAACAGTGCGACGCGCAAAATAGCGTGAGGGTCAACTGCACAAAACAGTGCGAGGCGTAAAATAGCGCGAGTCATATACTGCACAAAACGCAGCGATGCGGAAAATAGGGCGAGTGTGAACTGCACAAAACAGTGCGACGTGCAAAATAGCGCGAGTGCCAACTGCACAAAACAGTGCGAGGTGTAAAATAGCGCGAGTGATAAGCTGCACAAAACCCTGCGACGCAGAAAATAGCGCGAGTGTGAACTGCACAAAACAGTGCGACGCGCAAAATAGAGCGAGTGTCAACGGCACAAAACAGTGCGAGGCGCAATATAGCGCGAGTGATAAACTGCGCAAAACAGTGCGACGGCCAAAATAGCGCAAGTGTGAACTGCACAAAACAGTGCGACGCGAAAAATAGCGCGAGGGTCAACTGCACAATACAGTGCGACGCGCAAAATAGCGCGAGTGATAAACTGCAGAAAAAAGTGCGACGGCCAAAATAGCGCGAGTGTGAACTGCACAAAACAGTGCGATGCGCAAAATAGCGCGTGGGTCAACTGCACAAAACAGTGCGTGGCGCAAAATAGCGCGAGCGGTAAACTGCACAAAACAGTGCGACGCGCAAAATAGCGCCAGTGTGAACTGCACAAAACAGTGCGACACGCAAAATAGCGCGAGCGTCAACTGCACAAAATAGTGCGAGGCGCAAAATAGCGCGAGTGATAAACTGCACAAAACAGTGCGACGCGTAAACTAGCGCGAGTGATAAAATGCACAAAACAGTGCGATGCGCAAAATAGCGTGAGTGTGAACTGCATAAAATAGTGCGACGCGCAAAATAGCGCGAGTGTCAACTTCACCAAACTGTGCGACGCGCAAAATAGCACGAGTGATAAACAGCACAAAACAGTGCGGGGCGCAAAATAGCGCGAGTGTGACTACACAAAACGGTGCGATGCGGAAAATAGCGCGAGGGTGAACTGAACAAAACAGTGCGACGCGCAAAATAGCGGGAGTGTTAACAGCACAAAACAGTGCGACGCGCAGAATAGCACGAGTTATAAACTGCACAAAACAGTGCGACGCGCAAAATAGCGCGAGTGTGAAATGCACAAAACAGTGCGACGCGAAAAATAGCGCGAGTGTCAACTGCACAAAACAGTGCGAGGCACAAAATAGCGTGAGTAATAAACTACAGAAAACAGTGCGACGCGGAAAATAGCGCGAGCGTGAACTGCACAAAACAGTGCGACGCGCAAAATAGCGCGAGTGTCAACTGCACAAAACAGTGCGAGGCACAAAATAGCGCGAGTGCTAAACTACAGAAAATAGTGCGACGCGAAAAATAACACGAGTGTGAACTGCACAAAACAGTGCGACGTGCAAAATAGCGCGAGTATCAATAGCACAAAACAGTGCGAGGCACAAAATAGCGCAAGTGATAAACTGCACAAAACAGTGCGACGCGGAAAATAGCGCGAGTGTGAACTGCACAAAATAGTGCGACGCGCAAAATAGCACGAGTATCAACTGCACAAAACAGTGCGAGGCGCAAAATAGCGCGAGTGATAAACTGCACAAAACAGTGCGACGCGGAAAATAGCGCGAGTGTGAACTGCACAAAACAGTGGGACGCGCAAAATAGCGCGAGTGTCAACTGCACAAAACAGTGCGACGCGCAAAATAGCGCGAGTGATAAACTGCACAAAATAGTGCGACGGCCAAAATAGCGCGAGTGTGAACTGCACAAAACAGTGCGAGGCGCAAAATAGCGCGAGCGGTAAACTGCACAAAACAGTGCGACGCGCAAAATAGCGCGAGTGCGAACTGCACAAAACAGTGCGACGCGCAAAATAGCACGAGCGTCAACTGCACAAAACAGTGCGAGGCGCAAAATAGCGCGAGTGATAAACTGCACAAAACAATGCGACGCGGAAAATAGCGCGAGTGTGAACTGCACAAAACAGTGCGACGCGCAAAATAGCACGAGTGTTAACTATACAAAACAATGCGAGGCGCAAAATAGCGCGAGTGATAAACTGCACAAAACAGTGCGACGCGGAAAATAGTGCGAGTGTGAACTGCACAAAACAGTGTGACGCGCAAAATGGCGCGAGTCTCAGCTGCACAAAACAGTGCGACGCGCAAAATAGCGCGAGTTAGAACCTGCACAAAACAGTGCGACGGCCAAAATAGCGCGAGTGTGAACCGCACAAAACAGTGCGAGGCGCAAAATAACGCGAGCGGTAAACTGCACAAAACAGTGCGACGCGCAGAATAGCGCGAGTGCGAACTGCACGAAACAGTGTGACGCACAAAATAGCGCGAGTGTCAACTACGCCAAACAGTGCGACGAACAAAATAGCGCGAGTGATAAACTACACAAAATAGTGCGAGGCGCAGAATAGCGCGAGTGTGAACTGCACAAAATAGTGCGACGCGCAAAATAGCGCGAGTGACAACTGCACAAAACAGTGCGACGCGCAAAGTATCGCGAGTGATAAACTGCAAAAAACAGTGCGACGGCAAACTAGCGCGAGTGTGAACTGCACAAAACAGTGCGACGCGCAAAATAGCGCGAGTGTCAACTGCACAAAACAGTGCGAGGCGCAAAATAGCGCGAGCGATAAACTGCACAAAAGAGTGCGACGCGCAAAATAGCGCGACTGTGAACTGGACAAAACAGTGCGACGTGCAAAATAGCGGGAGCGTCAACCGCACAAAACAGTGCAAGGCGGAAAATAGCGCGAGTGAGAAACTGCACAAAATAGTACGACGCACAAAATAGCACGAGCGATAAACTGCACAAAACAGTGCGACGCACAAAATCGCACGTGTGAACTGCACGAAACGGTGCGACGCGCAAAATAGCGCGAGTGTCAACTGCACCAAACAGTGCAACGCGTAAAATAGCGCTAGTGATAAACGGCATAAAAAGTGTGACGGCCAAAATAGCGTGAGTGTAAACTGCACAAAACAGTGCAACGCGCAAAATAGCGCGAGTGTCAACTGCACAAAAAAGTGCGAGGTGCAAAATAGCGCGAGCGATAAACTGCACAAAACAGTGCGAGGCGCAAAATTGCGCGAGCGATAAACTGCACAAAACAGTGCGACGCGCAAAGTAGCGCGAGGGTGAACTGCACAAAACAGTGCGACGCGCGAACTAGCGCGAGAGTCAACTGCACAACACAGTGCGGCGCGCAAAATAGCGCGAGTGATAAACTGCACAAAACAGTGTGACGCGCAAAATAGCGCGAGTGATAAAATTCACAAAACAGTGCTACGCGCAAAATCGCACGAGTGTGAACTGCACGAAATAGTGCGACGCGCAAAATTGCACGAGTGTCAACTGCACGAAACAGTACGACGTGCAAAATAGCGCGAGTGATAAACTGCACCAAACAGTGCGAGGCGCAAAATAGCGCGAGTCTGAACTGCACAAAACAGTGCGACGTGCAAAATAGCGCGAGTGTCAACTGCACGAAACAGTGCGACGCGCAAAATAGCACGAGTGTCAACTGGACAAAATAGTGCGAGGCACAAAATAGCGCGAGCGATAAACTACAGAAAATAGTGCGACGCGAAAAATAGCGCGAGTGTGAACTGCACAAAACAGTGCGACGCGTAAAATAGCACGAGTGTCAACTGCACAAAACAGTGCGAGGCACAAAATAGCGCGAGTGATAAACTACAGAAAATAGTGCGACGCGAAAAATAGCGCGAGTGTGAACTGCACAAAACAGTGCGAGGCGCAAAATAGCGCGAGTGATAAACTGCACAAAACAGTGCGACGCAGAAATAGCGCGAGTGTGAACTGCACAAAACAGTGCGACGCGCAAAATAGCGCGAGTGTCAATTGCACAAAACAGTGCGAGGCGCAGAATAGCGCGAGTGATAAACTGCACAAAACAGTGTGACCCGCATAATAGCGCGAGGGATAAACTGCACAAAACAGTGCGAGGCGCAAAATAGCGTGAGCGGTAAACTGCACAAAACAGTGTGACACGCAAAATAGCGCCAGTGTGAACTGCACAAAACTGTGCGACGCGCAAACTAGCGCGAGCGTCAACTGCACAAAACAGTGCGAGGCGCAAAATAGCGCGAGTGATAAACTGCACAAAACAGTGCGACACGCAAATAGCGCGAGTGATAAACTGGATAAAACAGTGCGACGCGGAAAATCGCGCGAGTGTGAACTGCACGAAACAGTGCGACGCGCAAAATAGCGCGAGTGTCAACTGCGTCAAACAGTGCGACGCACAAAATAGCGCGAGTGATAAATTGCACAAAACAGTGCGACGCACAAAATAGCGACGCACAAAATAGCGCGAGTGTTAAACTGCACAAAACAGTGCGACGCGCAAAATAGCGCGAGTGTGAACTGCACAAAACAGTGCGATGCGCAAAATAGCGCGAGCGTCAACTGCACAAAACAGTGCGAGTGATAAACTGCACAAAACAGTGTGACGCGAAAAATCGTACGAGTGTGACCTGCACGAAACAGTGCGACGCGCAAAATAGCGCGAGTGTCAACTGCACCAAACAGTGCGACGCTCAAAATAGCACTAGTGATAAACTGCACAAAACAGTGAGGTGGCCAAAATAGCGTGAGTGTGACTGTCCAAAACAATGCAACGCGCAAAATAGCGTGAGTGTCAACGGCACAAAAAAGTGCGAGGCGCGAAATAGCGCGAGCGATAAACTGCACAAAACAGTGCGAGGCGCCAAATTGCGCGAGCGATAAACTGCACAAAACAATGCGACGCGCAAACTGGCGTGAGAGTCAACTGCACAACACAGTGCGACGCGCAAAAAAGCGCGAGTGATAAACTGTACAAAACAGTGCGACGCGCAAAATAGCGCGAGTGACAAACTGCACAAAACAGTGCTACGCGCAAAATCGCACGAGTGTGAACTGCACGAAACAGTGCGACGCGCAAAATAGCATGAGTGTCAATTGCACGAAATAGTGCGAGGCGCAAAATAGCGCGAGTGATAAACTGAACAAAACAGTGCGAGGCGCAAAATAGCACGAGTGTGAACTGCACAAAACAGTGCGACGCGCAAAATAGCACGAGTGATAAACTGCACAAAATAGTGCGACGCGCAAAATAGCGCGAGTGATAAACTGCACAAAACAGTGTGAGGCGCAAAATAGCACGAGTGTGAACTACACAAAACAGTGCGACGCGCAAAATAGCACGAGTGATAAACTGCACAAAACAGTGCGACGCGCAAAATAGCGCGAGTGATAAACTGCACAAAACAGTGTGACGCGCAAAATAGCGCGAGTGATAAACTGCACAAAACAGTGCGACCGGCATAATAGCGCGAGGGATAAACTGCACAAAATAGTGTGACCCGCATAATAGCGCGAGGGATAAACTGCACAAAACAGTGCGAGGCGCAAAATAGCGTGAGCGGTAAACTGCACAAAACAGTGCGACACGCAAAATAGCGCCAGTGTGAACTGCACAAAATTGTGCGACGTGCAAAATAGCGCGAGCGTCAACTGCACAAAACAGTGCGACCCGCATAATAGCGCGAGGGATAAACTGCACAAAACAGTGCGACGCGCAAAATTGCACGAGTGTGAACTGCACGAAACAGTGCGACGCGCAAAATAGCGTGAGTGTCAATTGCACGAAACAGTGCGAGGCGCAAAATAGCGCGAGTGATAAACTGCACAAAACAGTGCGAGGCGCAAAATAGCACGAGTGTGAACTGCACAAAACAGTGCGACGCGCAAAATAGCACGAGTGATAAACTGCACAAAACAGTGCGATGCGCAAAATAGCGCGAGTGATAAACTGCACAAAACAGTGTGAGGCGCAAAATAGCACGAGTGTGAACTGCACAAAACAGTGCGACGCGCAAAATAGCACGAGTGATAAACTGCACAAAACAGTGCGACGCGCAAAATAGCGCGAGTGATAAACTGCACAAAACAGTGTGACCCGCATAATAGCGCGAGGGATAAACTGCACAAAACAGTGTGACCCGCATAATAGCGCGAGGGATAAACTGCACAAAACAGTGCGAGGCGCAAAATAGCGTGAGCGGTAAACTGCACAAAACAGTGCGACACGCAAAATAGCGCCAGTGTGAACTGCACAAAACTGTGCGACGTGTAAAATAGCGTGAGCGTCAACTGCACAAAACAGTGCGACCCGCATAATAGCGCGAGGGATAAACTGCACAAAACAGTGCGACGCGCAAAATCGCACGTGTGTGAACTGGAGAAAATAGTGCGAGCCACAAAATAGCGCGAGTGATAAACTACAGAAAACAGTGTGACGCGGAAAATAGCGCGAGTGTGAACTGCACAAAACAGTGCGACGCAAAATAGCGCGAGTTTCAACTGTTTTGTGCAGTTTATCACTCGCGGTATTGTGCGGGTCACACTGTTTTGTGCAGTTTATCCCTCGCGCTATTATGCGGGTCGCACTGTTTTGTGCAGTTGACGCTCGCGCTATTTTGCACGTCGCACAGTTTTGTGCAGTTCACACTAGCGCTATTTTGCGTGTCGCACTGTTTTGTGCAGTTTACCGCTCACGCTATTTTGCGCCTCGCACTGTTTTGTGCAGTTTATCCCTCGCGCTATTATGCGGGTCACACTGTTTTGTGCAGTTTATCACTCGCGCTATTTTGCGCGTCGCACTGTTTAGTGCAGTTTATCACTCGTGCTATTTTGCGCGTCGCACTGTTTTGTACAGTTCACACTCGTGCTATTTTGCGCCTCGCACTGTTTTGTGCAGTTTATCACTCGCGCTATTTTGCGCCTCGCACTGTTTCGTGCAATTGACACTCACGCTATTTTGCGCGTCGCACTGTTTCGTGCAGTTCACACTCGTGCGATTTTGCGCGTCGCACTGTTTTGTGCAGTTTATCCCTCGCGCTATTATGCGGGTCGCACTGTTTTGTGCAGTTGACGCTCGCGCTATTTTGCGCGTCGCACAGTTTTGTGCAGTTCACACTGGCGCTATTTTCCGTGTCGCACTGTTTTGTGCAGTTTACCGCTCACGCTATTTTGCGCCTCGCACTGTTTTCTGCAGTTTATCCCTCACGCTATTATGCGGGTCACACTGTTTTGTGCAGTATATCCCTCGCGCTATTATGCGGGTCACACTGTTTTGTGCAGTTTATCACTCGCGCTATTTTGCGCGTCGCATTGTTTTGTGCAGTTTATCACTCGCGCTATTTTGCGCATCGCACTGTTTTGTGCAGTTTATCACTCGTGCTATTTTGCGCGTCGCACTGTTTTGTGCAGGTCACACTCGTGCTATTTTGCACCTCACACTGTTTTGTGCAGTTTATCACTCGCGCTATTTTGCGCGTCGCACTGTTTTGTGCAGTTTATCACAAAACAGTGTGACGCGCAAAATAACATGAGTGTCAACTGGACAAAATAGTGCGAGCCACAAAATAGCGCAAGTGATAAACTACAGAAAACAGTGTGATGCGGAAAATAGCTCTAGTGTGAACTGCACAAAACAGTGCGACGCACAAAATAGCGCGAGTTCCAACTGCACAAAATAGCGCGAGGCACAAACTAGCGCGAGTGATAAACTACAAAAAATAGTGCGACGCGGAAAATAGCGCGAGTGTGAACTGCACAAAACAGTGCGAGGCGCAAAATAGCGCGAGTGATAAACTGCACAAAATAGTGCGACGCAGGAAATAGCGCGAGTTTTGACTGCACAAAACAGTGCGACGCGCAAAATAGCGCGAGTGTCAACTGCACAAAACAGTGTGAGGCGCAAAATAGCGTGAGTGATAAACTGCACAAAACCGTGCGATGCGGAGAATAGCGGGAGTGTGAACTGCACAAAACAGTGTGACGTGCAAAATAGCGCGAGTGTCAACTGCACAAAACAATGGGACGCGCAAAATAGCACGAGTGATAAACTGTACAAAACAGTGCGACGGCCAAAATAGCGCAGGGTGAACTGCACAAAATAGTGCGAGGCGCAAAATAGCGTGAGCGGTAAACTGCACAAAACAGTGCGACACACAAAATAGCGCGAGGGTGAACTGCACAAAATAGTGAGACGCGTAAAATACCGCGAGCGTCAACTGCACAAAACAGTGCGATGCGCAAAATAGCGCGAGTGTCAACTGCACAAAATAGGGCGAGGCGCAAAATAGCGCTAGCGATAAACTGCACAAAACAGTGCGAGGCGTAAAATAACGTAAGCGATAAACAACACAAAATAGTGCAACGCGCAAAATAGCGCGAGGGTGAACTGTACAAAACAGTGCGGCTTGCAAAATAGTGCGAGCGTCAACTGCACAAAACAGTGCGACGCACAAAATAGCGCGAGTGTTAAACTGCACAAAACAGTGAGACGCGCAAAATAGCGCGAGTGTGAACTGCACAAAATGGTGCGACGCGTAAAATAGCGCGAGCGTCAACTGCACAAAACAGTGCGACGTGCAAAATAGCGCGAGTGATAAACTGCACAAACAGTGCGACGTGCATAATAGCGCGAGTGATAAACTGCACAAAACAGTGCGACGCGAAAAATCACACGAGTGTGAACTGCACGAAACAGTGCGACGTGCAAAATAGCGCGAGTCTCAACTGCATCAAACAGTGCGACGCTGAAAATAGCACTAGTGATAAACTGCACAAAACAGTGGGACGGCCAAAATAGCGTGAGTGTGAACTGCACAAAACAGTGCAACGCGCAAAATAGCGTGAGTGTCAACTGCACAAAAAAGTGCGAGGCACGAAATAGCGCGAGCGATAAACTGCACAAAACAGTGCGAGGCGCCAAATTGCGGGGGCGATAAACTGCACAAAACAGTGCGACGCGCAAACTAGCGCGAGAGTCAACTGCACAACACAGTGCGACGCGCAAAATAGCGCGAGTGATAAACTGCACAAAATAGTGCGACGCGCAAAATAGCGCGAGTGATAAACTGCACAAAACAGTGCTCCGCGCAAAATCGCACGGGTGTGAACTGCACGAAACAGTGCGACGCGCAAAATAGCGCGAGTGCAATTGCACAAAACAGTGCGACGCGCAAAATAACGCGAGTGATAAACTGCACAAAACAGTGCGAGGCGCAAAATAGCACGAGTGTGAACTGCACAAAATAGTGCGACGCGCAAAATAGCGCAAGTGTGAATTGCACAAAACAGTGTGACGCACAAAATAGCACGAGTGTCAACTGGACAAAATAGTGCGAGCCACAAAATAGCGCGAGTGATAAACTACAGAAAACAGTGCGACGCGGAAAATAGCGCGAGTGTGAACTGCACAAAACAGTGCGACGCACAAAATAGCGCCAGTTTCAACTGCACAAAACAGCGCGAGGCACAAACTAGCGCGAGTGATAAACTATAGAAAACAGTGCGACGCGGAAAATAGCGCGAGTGTGAACTGCACAAAACAGTGCGAGGCGCAAAATAGCGCGAGTGATAAACTGCACAAAACAGTGCGACGCAGGAAATAGCGCGAGTGTGAATTGCACAAAACAGTGCGACGCGCAAAATAGCGCGAGTGATAAACTGCACAAAACAGTGCGACGCAGGAAATAGCGCGAGTGTGAACTGCATAAAACAGTGCGACGCGCAAAATAGCGCGAGTGTCAACTGCACAAAACAGTGTGAGGCGCAAAATCGCGCAAGTGATAAACTGCACAAAACCGTGCGATGCGGAGAATAGCGGGTGTGTGAACTGCACAAAACAGTGTGACGCGCAAAATAGCGCGAGTGTCAACTGCACAAAATAGTGGGACGCGCAAAATAGTGCGAGTGATAAACTGCACAAAATAGTGCGACGGCCAGAATAGCGCGAGGGTGAACTGCCCAAAACAGTGTGAGGCGCAAAATACCGTGAGCGGTAAACTGCACAAAACAGTGCAACACGCAAAATAGCGCGAGGGTGAACTGCACAAAACAGTGCGACGTGCAAAATAGCGCGAGCGTCAACTGCACAAAACAGTGCGATGCGCAAAACAGCGCGAGTGATAAACTGCACAAAACAGTGCGACGACCAAAATAGCACGAGTGTGAACTGCACAAAACAGTGCGACGCGCAAAATAGCGCGAGTGTCAACTGCACAAAACAGTGCGACGCGCAAAATAGCGCGACCGATAAACTGCACAAAACAGTGCGACGGCCAAAATAGCGCGAGTGTGAACTGCACAAAACTGTGCGACGCGCAAAATAGCGCGAGTGTCAACTGCACAAAATAGGGCAAGGCGCAAAATAGCGCGAGCGGTAAACTGAACAAAACAGTGCGAGGGGCAAAATAACGCGAGCGATAAACTGCACAAAACAGTGCAACGCGCAAAATAGCGCGAGCGTCGACTGCACAAAACATTGCGAGGCGCAAAATAGCGTGAGTGTTAAACTGCACAAAACAGTGCGACGCGCAAAATAGCGCGAGTGTGAACTGCACAAAACAGTGCGATGCGCAAAATAGCGCGAGCGTCAACTGCACAAAACAGTGCGAGGCGCAAAATAGCGCGAGTGATAAACTGCACAAAACAGTGTGACGCGAAAAATCGTACGAGTGTGACCTGCACGAAACAGTGCGATGCGCAAAATAGCGCGAGTGTCCACTGCACCAAACAGTGCGACGCTCAAAATAGCACTAGTGATAAACTGCACAAAACAGTGGGATGGCCAAAATAGCGTGAGTGTGAACTGCACAAAACAGTGCAACGTGTAAAATAGCACGAGTGTCAACTGCACAAAAAAGTACGAGGCGCGAAATGGGGCGAGCGATAAACTGCACAAAACAGTGCGAGGCGCAAAATTGCGCGAGCGATAAACTCCACAAAACAGTGCGACGCGCAAAGTAGCGCGACGGTAAACTGCACAAAACAGTGCGACGTGCAAACCAGCGCGAGAGTCAACTGCACAACATAGTGCGACGCGCAAAATAGCGCGAGTGATAAACTACACAAAACAATGCGACGCGCAAAATAGCGCGAGTGATAAACTGCACAATACAGTGCTACGCGCAAAATCGCACGAGTGTGAACGGCACGAAACAGTGCGACGCGCAAAATAGTGCGAGTGCCAATTGCACGAAACTGTGCGAGGGACAAAATAGCGCGAGGGATAAACTGCACAAAATAGTGCGAGGCGCAAAATAGCGCGAGTGTGAACTGCACAAAACAGTGCGACGCGCAAAATAGCGCGAGTGTGAACTGCACAAAACAGTGCGACGCGCAAAATAGCACGAGTGTCAACTGGACAAAATAGTGCGAGGCACAAAATAGCGCGGGTGATAAACTACAGAAAACAGTGCGACGCGAAAAATAGCGCGAGTGTGAACTGCACAAAACAGTGCGACGCGCAAAATAGCGTGAGTTTCAACTGCACAAAACAGTGCGAGGCACAAAATAGCGCGAGTGATAAACTACAGAAAACAGTGCGACACGGAAAATAGCGCGAGTGTGAACTGCACAAAACAGTGCGAGGCGCAAAATAGCACGAGTGATAAACTGCACAGGACAGTGCGACGCAGGAAGTAGCGCGAATGTGAATTGCACAAAACAGTGCGACGCGCAAAATAGCACGAGTGTCAACTGCACAAAACAGTGCAAGGCGCAAAATAGCGCGAGTGATAAACTGCACAAAACAGTGCGATGCGGAGAATAGCGTGAGTGTGAACTGCACAAAACAGTGTGACGCGCAAAATAGCGCGAGTGTCAACTGCACAAAACAGTGGGACGCGCAAAATAGCACGAGTGATAAACTGCACAAAACAGTGCGACGGCCAAAATAGCGCGAGTGTGAACTGCACAAAACAGTGCGAGGCGCAAAATAGCGTGAGCGGTAAACTGTATAAAACAGTGCGACACGCAAAATAGCGCGAGGGTGAACTGCTCAAAACAGTGTGACGCGCAAAATAGCGCGAGCGTCAACGGCACAAAACAGTGCGACGCGCAAAATTGCGCGAGTGATAAACTGCACAAAACAGTGCGACGGCCAAAATAGCACGAGTGTGAACCGCACAAAACAGTGCGACGCGCAAAATAGCGCGAGTGTCAGCTGCACAAAACAGTGCGACGTGCAAAATAGCACGAACGATAAACTGCACAAAACAGTGCGACGGCCAAAACAGCACGAGTGTGAACTGCACAAAACTGTGCGACGCGCAAAATAGCGCGAGCGATAAACTGCACAAAACGGTGCGACGCGCAAAATAACGCGAGCGATAAACTGCACGAAATAGTGCCACGCGTAAAATAGCGCGAGGGTGAACTGCACAAAACAGTGCGACGCGCAAAATAGCGCAAGCGTCAACTGCACTAAACAGTGTGAGGCGCAAAATAGCGCGAGTGTTAAACTGCACAAAACAGTGCGACGCGCAAAATAGCGCGAGTGTGAACTGTACAAAACAGTGCGACGTGCAAAATAGCGCGAGTGTGAACTGCACAAAACATTGCGACCCGCAAAATAACGCGAGCGTCAACTGCACAAAACAGTGCGAGGCACAAAACAGCGCGAGTGATAAACTACACAAAACAGTGCGACGCGCATAATAGTGCGAGTGATAAACTGCACAAAACAGTGGGACGCGAAAACTCGCACGAGTGTGAACTGCACGAAACAGTGCGACGCGCAAAATAGCGCGAGTGTCAACTGCACCAAACAGTGCGACGCTCAAAATAGAACTACTGATAAACTGCACAAAACAACGGGACGGCCAAAATAGCGTGAGTGTGAACTGCACAAAACAGTGCAACGCGCAAAATAGCGCGAGTGTCAACTGCACAAAAAAGTGCGAGGCGCGAAATAGTGCGAGCGATAAACTACACAAAACAGTGTGACGCGCAAAATAGCACGAGTGTGAACTGCACAAAACAGTGCGACGCGCAAAATAGCACGAGTGTCAACTGGACAAAATAGTGCGAGGCACAAAATAGCGCGGGTGATAAACTACAGAAAACAGTGCGACGCAGAAAATAGCGCGAGTATGAACTGCACAAAACAGCGCGACGCGCAAAATAGCTTGAGTTTCAACTGCACAAAACAGTGCGAGGCACAAAATAGCGCGAGTGATAAACTACAGAAAACAGTGCGACGCGGAAAATAGCGCGAGTGTGAACTGCACAAAACAGTGCGAGGTGCAAAATAGCGCGAGTGATAAACTACACAAAACAGTGCGACGCGCAAAATAGTGCGAGTGTCAACTGCACAAAACTGTGCGAGGTGCAAAGTAGCGAGTGATAAACGGCACAAAACAGTGCGACGCGGAGAATAGCGTGAGTCCGAACTGCACAAAACAGTGTGACGCGCAAAATAGCGCGAGTGTCAACTGCACAAAACAGTGGGACGCGCAAAATAGCGCGAGTGATAAACTGCACAAAACAGTGCGACGGCCAAAACAGCGCGAGTGTGAACTGCACAAAACAGTGCGAGGCGCAAAATAGCGTGAGTGGTAAACTGCACAAAACAGTGCGACACGCAAAATAGCGCGAGGGTGAACTGCACAAAACAGTGCGACGCGCAAAATAGCGCGACCGTCAACTGCACAAAACAGTGCGACGCGCAAAATAGCGCGAGTGATAAACTGCACAAAACAGTGCGACGCGCAAAACAGCGTGAGTGATAAACTGCACAAAACAGTGCGACGGCCAAAATAGCACGAGTGTGAACTGCACAAAACAGTGCGACGCGCAAAATAGCACGAGCGTCAACTGCACAAAACAGTGTGACGCAAAAAATAGCGCGACCGATAAACTGCACAAAACAGTGCGACGGCCAAAATAGCGCGAGTGTGAACTGCACAAAACTGTGCGACGCGTAAAATAGCGCGAGTGTCAATTGCACAAAATAGGGTGAGGCGCAAAATAGCGCGAGCGATAAACTGCACAAAACAGTGCGAGGCGCAAAATAACGCGAGCGATAAACTGCACAAAACAGTGCAACGCGCAAAATAGCGCGAGGGTGAACTGCACGAAACAGTGCGACGCGCAAAATAGCGCGAGCGTCAACTGCACAAAACCGTGCGAGGCGCAAAATAGCGCGAGTGTTAAACTGCACAAAACAGTGCGACGCGCAAAATAGCGCGAGTGTGAACTGGACAAAACAGTGCGACGCACAAAATAGCGCAAGCGTCAACAG
>JAPPVO010000432.1:0-24181 GCA_030407325.1 Camellia japonica | reverse complement strand
CATTTGTGCACTATTGTCTTATTAAATTTTTACCAAATGTGTCATTCTTAAATGTGATAATGTGATATCATTTTAACGTTTGCACTACTATCTTATTATGTTTCCAAATGTAAGTATGTTTCATTTGAGATATTTTAATGTGAGATAAGATTTATGGGTTCATAAGATTTATTATGGGACTAAATGATCCATAAATCATGGATATATGATTTATTAGGGTTTTTAGTTTTTGTTTTCACTTTTTTTTTCAAAATTAAAAACAAAAATTTCTTTGGTATATTATTTTCATTTTCAAAAAAAATAAAATTGATTACAAAGTTTTCAAAATTTTTGAAAACACAAAAAAGTTGTTTTAACCTGGTTTTAAAACAAGTATTCACTTTCTCCTCTTATTCACCACTTTTGGCCACCACCCACCGCTATTACCACTGACCACAACCTCCCCTCGCCGCCAGTGGGTAGTGAGCTCCGACTAACTTCCAGTGAGTCTTCAGCGGGTGGGTCACGACCCAAACCCGCCCCTATAGATTTAGCATCGTAACCGACCAGTAATCCTTGGATTACCAAAGACCTTTTAACAAAATAACATATAATTAGGAGCTGTGGAAGCAAATATACTAAATATGCATAGTCCATAGATCTATGCAGACATATATGGGACGGAAATTTGAAACCTTATAAAATATACACATAAGATGTCACGTCCATGTAAGTCTTGCAACACTGTGCAAGCGTCATCAAGAGGGACTTAGCCCAGTATACATATATCAAAATAAGACAAAACAAAAACGTTCTTAACATGATACACAAAATAACTCTTGACATGGCCCACAAAATTCGACTTCTAGACATGGGAACCTCCCTGAGAAGCATGGTGGCTGGCTGACCCCAAAACTCCAGGTAGCAGCTTAGGTCTGGTCACACGCTTGCTCACCTACATACATAATATAAATAGTGTGCAGGAGCCTAGTGAATAAGAACAGAGTAAAGGGTTTTAATGAATGATGTCCATACCAGATTCAGAAATCAGAATTTAGATTCACAAACAGATTCATATACATGTTCTTATTTATATTCTTGTTCAAATCATACACAGAAATCAATGTTCATGCTTAATCATATGTGGTACATCCATTAGCGCTAACAGAACAGATACAGAACAAATGTAGAACATATGGCGGTTATGAGTAACCAGTTCCATAAAGGAACCTCCGGATCCGAGTAATAGAGAATAGATATGCTAAGCCCCATGATGGAGCCTCTAGTACGGGTAACAAATGACAGACGTAATAAGTTCCATAATGGAACCTCCGATACTGAGTAATAGCTAACAAATATCACATGGTGCTAAGGATGCCACAAATACATGTCAGAAATTGGACAATCATTCATTGTACTGAACATAACATTTCAGAAAATAGATCTCATTTCATTATACAAAAAATAAATAAAGTTGAACATAACTTTACTAAGTTATTACTCACAGATGGCTCCGGGTGTAGACAGATAGAGCAGACTAATCAAACGGTTTACAACGCGTGACCTACATCAACACATAACATACACATTTGAAACACATGCTCAGAATATACTTAACTCATTACGTTCTGTTCTTAGTGTGTTTCTACGTATTACCCTCATTATTATGTCTTAATCATGGCCTAGGAATGCTTAAGGTGCAATGAGGATGCCAAATTATACTGTTCAACACTTAGGAAAATTTGCTGAAAATAGGGTCCCCGTTTGAGCGCAACTTCCTTCGCTCAAGTAGAGGTTCAAAAATATAAGTTCTCGCTCAAGCGCAACTTCAGTCGCTCGAGTGGTCTGTAAACTCTGCAAAAATACTGGTTGTGTGATTTTTCCGCTAGACGCACGCTCGACGGTCGCTCGAGCATGAGACTCGGGTCCTCGCTCGAGCTCAACTCTTGTCGCTCGAGCGGTCTGCAAAAACATGAAACTTCTGGGAGCTTGCATTTCATGCTCAAGCGAACTTCTGGTTCTATCGCTCGAGCCGAGAGGTCGAATTCTGGAATTTCCAGATTCACCTCCAAGTTGCAAAACTCGAATTCAATGCATCAAAACTCATCCTTTTAGGCCAAAAACTAAAGGAATCATATGTGAACTTGGAAAACATTAGAAATTCTAAATCATTTCGCAAAATCAAAGCCCAAAGACTTGCCAATTGTGCAAAACAAAACCCTATTCTTAGAAAACATAACATGCATGTTTTGCCTTGACTTCAAAACTTCCAAAATATGATCTAATGACACAAAATGACATGAAACTTGATGAATTCTCAAAACTAAGGTGAATTAGTAACATGCATGAGGAAATTCTTGGAAAACATCTTCAAAATGTTATGAAATATGCATGCATGCATAGTTTGAGTTCATTTCTTCAATTCTAACTCAATTCTTGTATCATCCAACTTAATTCTTTAGAGTTCATGTCTTATACATAATAATTGTACAATCGAAAGGTCGAATTCTTACCTAGGCTTCCCAAGATGTGTGCGAGAGGCGTAATTCTTGAGTTTCCATATCCAATGCCTTCAATTTCTAGCTAAATCCTCTCAATCTCAAGTGTTGATATCAAACTCTCACTCTTGGTCTCTTTCTTCCTCTCTCTCACGTTGTATAGGCTCAAAATGATGAATAGAAGGTGACTCAAAGTGGTGTATAAGCCTTCTATAGGCTTGGTTAATAAAATTAATTAATTAAGCTTACCACTAATCAAATGAGTATTAATTATTCTAATTATTTCGCTCCGAATTGAATTTCAATTAAACCTACCACAATGTTCTAAAAATTCCAACTAACACATATACCAAGTCAATTTCTTGATCAGATGCCGATAAGGCCTTCAATTCATAGAACAAAACAGAAACAGACATAGATATTCCTACTACAGACAGATATAAACATAAATAATGCAATGCACATGCAATTAATTCAAATTTCCTCTTAATTATTCATTAGGCATAATTAATCATGGTTAATCAGCTAATCACAGGTTGGGGTTGTTATATGGTGGGTGGGTGGTCGGTCACCGTCGTGATCTTCGGCCACCTTTTGAGATCCTTTTGGCCATCTCTTGTCCTTCTAACTAAATCCGACAGACATCTTTAGCTACCCGCCACTACTGATCACCACATCTATCCACCCTCCATTTTAGGCCACCAAATCCGGCAACTCATAAAATATATCTCTCGATTTTTTTTTATTTGTTTTTCAAAACATTTTTGTACACCAAACAAGTTTTTTTGTTTTCGTTTTTTATAGAAGTAAACGAAACGTTATTTCTTATTTTTTGTAAACTGAAATGTTAATAAACGGGGCCCCATAAATTAATAATGTTATCCATCGAAAATGTTCAAAATCTATTTCAATAATTATAATTTATGTCTATCTTAGTAACTATAATTATATCAATTATAAAATCCTATGAAAATACTCAGAAAATAAAATATTATAAGGGACATTTATACACAAGTCTCATTTTGTGAACTTATACTCCATTGAGTCCTAGATAAGATTTTTTACTCCTTCAAATCTCATTAATTTTTAATAAACGAAATTACCCTTCAAATAATGGTTGTTCATCATTTGTAATTGTTTATAAATAAAAAAAAAAGTATGGTGATGTGACATTTATTTTGATTTTTAAAATTTCAAATCATCATAATTTTTACAATATACATTTATTTTTTATAAAATTTATATTTCTAGAATCAACACAATGAAATATCAAATGAAATTAATATTAAATACAAATTATATAAAATAAAAAATACACTTTTTTGTTGTAAATTTACAATTTAAACCATTTTTAATTGTAATTTCTTAACTTACTTAATTAACAATATTTTTTCAGCCTAATTTTTTTAGTTTTTTTCTATATTTAAAACTGAAAATATTCTTAGTTTAAAATTGAAAAAATTGACTCAGTTTTAAAACTCAAAAAAATTTGAGAAAATTTTCAAAAACTGAGAACATTCTCAGTTAATACTGAAAAAATTGAAAACTTTCTCCGTTTTACTAGATAGTTTCACAAATTGAGAAATTATTAGTTTTGTATAGCTAAAAAATTAATATTTTATTTTTATAAAATTTTATATTCAATATTGGTCTTATTTGATAGATCTCGTTGTGTAGACTCCAGAAATATATATTTTATTAAAAATAAATGTGTGTAATAAAAATTATGAATTTTAAGTTTTGAAACAAAAAAACAAAAGTAAAATGGCAGATAAGTAATATCACTTGAATAAGAGAAAGTATCTAATGTTTTTGAAACATGATTAGGTGATTACCAAAAGATTTGTGATTAGTGGAGAAACTGGGGCTCACAATTTTATATTGGGGCATGAGATATAATGTTTGGTGATTGATAGATGGCATTGTCATGTAGTGTACTTGTAACACCTAATAATTTTTGTTAATACTCAATGAATTGACGCTTCTCAATTTCTTTCACATTTTAATAAAGATAAAACAGTCTTGTATACATAAATATTTTGATAGTAGAACTTTATGGGTTAAAAAAAACAAGAATGAGAACTTAATGGAATATGAACCTTACCAATAGGACTTTTAAGTAATTAGCCCATATTATAATTATTGTGAAAGATAAATCATAATCGAACAAATACACAATATTTTCAAATTGGAGTTATCACCTAATATTTTAAAGGAAAATGATTTGTCCCCCTAAAAAAGTCCCCCCTAATCCCCCTAATGCCCAAAACGACGTCGTTTTGGGCATTTTTTTTTTTTTTTGCCTTCATTTGAAATTTAGGGGGATTAGGGAGCCAAAAATTTGGGGGATGTAGCACAACCCTTAAAATAATTTTGTGCATAGCATTAGTAAAAACTAGTAATTCTAGTATTTATATATACAAGCAAATTTTGTCTCAATACAAGTTCAAAAAAGATAAATTAAGCGGCCTTTTTTTTTTTCTCTTAAATATGTATACGGATTCTATTTTTTAAATTCGCTTGGGACCCCACAAAGTCTAGGCAGCCCTGACCCAGACTTTACCTAGTCATATATCTTTCCCGAAACCTTTAAAATGTGTACAGGCAACAGTTAGTCATATATACAGACATCACAAAAATATATTTACTCCTATAACATCTCCACTATAGTTGAGCAACAACATTTAGAAGTGACAACGTTCTAACTCTTTCTAGCATAGAATTGTATTGCAAATCAAAAAGGCCCCTCAATACCATCACATCAAATTTAAAATTTTCAAAGCTGTATGTAAATCAGAATTTGAAGACAGGGCAAAGCACATTGGGACCAAGAAAATAGACAAGGCAGAGCTTGACTGGCATTTAATAAAACTTCTAAATATATCCCATAATCGAATCGGAATCGTACTCTCCATTTTATTTATTGTATGGAACAATGGGGCATAATGCAGATCACGAGTCATAAACTGACCCCATTTGTTTCGTATGTTGTCCAGCTTATGTTGCCATTTTGTTTTTTTTGTTTTTTTTTTTTGTTTTTAACATCTAGATCATTTGCCCTTAGGCGTCCAAGTCTCATTCACTTTTAAGTACATGTTAGCATAGCTTCTAAGGTGATTCTTTTTTTTTTTTGTTTTTTCTTGTAACGTCTAACGTGATGTTTGGGTGTCAAATTATCTGGATTCAATTTTCATGTTGAAGCACACATATGTTCTGATAAATGCTATATGAAATTACATTTTTCAGAATTTTTATCTCACATTGTTTTTTTTAACGTTTTTAGAGAACCACATAAACCCCTTTCTGGTTAATTGTGAGAAGTTTCAAGAACTCAATATAGTCTAGTGGTTCTTAGTTACCTGTCAAATATGCTTTTCATTGATTAATCTTACCAGAGGAGACATTCCAGATGAGCATTTCGACTAATGAAATTTGTCCCATGTTTTGTGCTAAGATAGTATACATGCTTAAAATTAGTGTTACTTTTTCTTCAAAATTGGCCACTGTTGACAAACAAATCGGACAAAGCAAACATATATTTATAAACCAACAAAAAAAAAAGAAGGAAAAATACATAAAGAAGAAAAATGCGAACCTAGAAAGCCCTTTTTAGCGATTTGTCAGCTGTCTGAATTCCGCAAAAAGGTCAAAAATTTAAAATTTTAAAAATAATAATTAAAAATATATATATAGAACAAAATGAGAAACTAAGAGTGAATGTAAGATAATAGTAAAATGAAGTGCCTATTATATTAGGAGAGAGAGAGAGAGAGAGACATTGGTCCATTAATGATTTAAACTGATCAATTGCTTCTTGAGTTATGGTTTCCATTGCTCTTCTCTCTCATCAAATGTACACAATGATCGAATTTACCACTTGGAGCAACAAAAGTGTGGAATTAAACACAACTTAGAGCTCACATACGCTTCAAATGTAGAAAAATAGTAAAACCCTAAAATGATTTTATCAAAATCCTACAACATCAAAATAAAATCAAACCCTAGATCCGCGATGGTGAGGGAAGGGAGAGAGAGAAAGAGAGAGGAATGGAGAGAAAGAAAAACTTGAATGTGGATGAGAGGGGGGAGTTGCGATGGTGACCGACGGTAGCAAGAGTTGTAATGGTTAGCGGCGGTGGCTGTTAGCAAGGATGGTGAGTCTGCGAGAGAAGAGAGAAAACAAGTGACTGTAGGCTTTTTTGTTTGGGTATAGGTAGGGTAAACACTGATGGAGAGATAAAAGGAAGGGAAGAGAGAGAGAGAGAGAGAGACTGAGAAAGAACCATTTGTATTGCGACGGTGGTGGTGGTGATGTGCGACTTATAGTGAGCAACGGTAGTGAGCAACTATAGTGAGGTGAGGTTTGGCAGTGACTGGTTCTGTGAGTGTGTCAGAGAAAGAGAGAAGAAAAGAACCCCTGTTTTCGAAAATACTGAGAAGAGCTAGGCGACAATATTTTAATGTTTCCCACTAAAATTTTATATACCCTTAACAATTGAACTTATTATTTGTCGCCAAAGGTTAATTTGTAATGACTAATTTATTTAGTAGCCAAACATTTAACTAACAGCAACTAATATTTTAGTCGCGAAAAGTAACCATTTTGGAGACTAAAGGTATTTTGGTCAACGAAAAGAAATATTCATTGACCAAATTTTTAGTCACCAAAGATAAAAGTAAAATTTATGCTTTTTATTTAGTGACTAATTATTTTAGTAGGCAAAAACTACCTTACAGTGACAAAAAAAATTTCAGTCACCGAAAATGAATATTTGCCGACCAAAACTTTGTTCGCCAAAGTTTAATAGCAAACATTATGCTAGCTTTTTAGCGACTAAATTTATTTTCGTAACCAAAAACTGGTATACCACGACTAGGGGTGCAACTCGGGCGGGTTCGGGCGGGTTGGGAGGTTGTCCAAGCCCAGCTCAAATTGTGCTGAGACCTGCCCAGGCCCGCCTAGGCTCGAATTGTAACTCGAGATTGCCTGTCCAAGCCCGACCCCGAGTTAAACCTGAATTGCCCGATTTGCCCGAATTGCCCAAATTGTAAATGAATTTCAATTTTGTGTCTGTGTGTGTGTGCAGCTGCTTTATTAAATTATTAAAATTTGGCTCTATTTACATTTTTTTAATATAGAAAATCATTAATACCATCAAAACAAATCATTTATATAATCTAAGAGAGATGCCGCTATAATAGTTCTTATAATTTATGAGTGAAAATAAAAAAATAAAAAAAGAGTATGATTTTATGTTATTTGTATATATAATATATATTCAATATGATTTAATAATCTAAATTACTTTAATATCATGTAATGACTAATAATTTATATGTATATTTAATATTTTTATATATCTATATATGTATAATTCGGGTTTCGGGTTGCTCGGGTTGTTCGACATCTTTGCCCAAGCCCGCTCAAATTTAATTTGGACTTCTGAATTTTTGCTCGAGCCCGTACCGAATTTGAAAATATCTTATCCAAGCCCTAAAAGAATTCGGGCTGGGTTCGGGTTGCTCGGGTTGAACCAGCCCAAGTTGCGCCCCTAACCACGACTAACAAAAATTTTAGTAGCCTAAAACATGATCTAATGCCGACTAAAACAATTTTTAGTCGCCTATGGTGACATATTTAGCGACTAATTTTTTTTTAGTCGCCAATAATTAAGATACAGCTACAAAAAATAAATAAATAAATTAGTAGCTAAAAACCATATTCAACGGTGACCAATGTAATTTTTAGTTGCCTATTCTACAACTTTTGGTGATTACAAAAAGTTTAGTCGCCAAAAGTGTAAATTGTTGTAGTGTATATAATAGAGAAAATTTTATTTTGCCTCCTAAACTATATTTTGATGATTAATTTAACCTCTATACTTCTTATAATTTCAATTTTACACCTAGACTATTTAATTTTGGATCAATTACACCCATGTCGTTAGCTACCGTCTATAATTAGACAACACTTGCTACCGTCTTCATTTGAGATTTCAGTTTACTCCCAAACTATTCCCAAAATATCAATTAGACCCCTAAACAATATAAACTTTGTGTGTCTAGTTGATATTTTTGAGATAGTTTGTGGGGCAAAATAAAATTTCAAACAAAATTTTGGTGCCATGTTGGCGACTTCCATTTGATTATAAACGGCAACGACAAGGTTAAAATTGATTCAAAATCAAATAGTTTAGGTATAAAATTGAAACTATAAGAAGTACAGGGATTAAATTGATCATTGATGTATAGTTTCGGAGATAAAATGAATTTTCTTCCTTTATAATATGGTTGGTTCCTTGTAAAAAATGATACATTTATTTTTCGAAGAAAAAAACATTAAATAAGGTTTTTTTTTTAGAGAAAAGCACAAGGCTTAATATATTGCACATTTGACAATAAGTCATCCACTAAAGTACATTGGAGTACCAAATAGATCCCAAAAGGAATAACAAGAACCTCCATGCGTGGAGGATATGAGTCTCCACATAGGGAGAAAAACAAACCTCCACACAAGAAAGAGAAAACCTCCAAGAAAGGAGGAAACCTCTACATAGAGAGATATTATCGCAACAAAAAAGAAAAAAACAAAACAAAACAAAAACAAAACAAAATGATAACTACTAGACAAGCAATACCAATCACTTTCACGATCCATTCATCATCGTAACTGGTAACTTTAGTACCTTAATCCCCGTCTCTACATTACAAAATAAAACATTATAGATTTGAGATGATAGCCTAGCATATAACAATGTGTTTCATATCATCGGATCTCGAGCATGAATCAAATCTGAATCTAAATCTGAAAGCTTCCCCAGTGGCAAGCTGATGATAGAGAAAAGATGAGCGGTAGTGGCTAGTATGGTGATAGAAATCGCAAGAGAAGAAATGGAGAGGAGATGAAGGTTAACAACACCAACCTTTTCTCCCTAAAGAGAAGATAAAGAGACTTGTTGAGTGAGTACTTATTATAACGATTTCGGTTTGCTTTTGCATCCGAGAATCCATATCCTTAACAATTGTTCATTTCATCATCACCTTGTTGATAGTTGAGTTTGGCTATTTAGGAGTTATTGTTGTGTTTAGAACAGGTTAGGGGTTAGTTTTTCAAAGAGTTGCAGTCCAGATCTTTGCTTGTTCGCTCGAGCGGTCTTTTTTGCGCTCAAGCGGTCGTTTACAGTCTGCAAAACTTCTGGAAGTAGAGTATCTTCGCTCAAGCGGTATTTCTTGCGCTCAAGTGGTCTTTTGCAAGTCTAAGTTTCTGGGGGAGGTCATTGCGCGCTCGGGCAGTGTCATTTTGTGTTTGACGCTCAAGCGGTGTTTTGGTCGCTCGAGCGGTCTGCGTGTATATCATTTCGGGAAAAGGGTTTTCTGAATCACTTTTCACTTCCTCTCTTTCTAAAACATTCCAAAACCCTAGTTCTTCACTTTCTCTCTCTAATTCTTGCCTTAAAGTCCCAAATACTCCATCATGTGCTGATTTCTTCACCCTAGTCCTTTGGAGAAAAAGGTAGAGCTCATCTCAAGTTTCGTTCTAATCGAAGAGAATCTTGTTTTTGGCTCTGCCAAACTTCAACCCTTGCTCTCTCTTGTCTTTTAATCTTGAGGTGGGGATTTCTTCAACCTTTGGTATGATTTTTACCATAGTCATTTGTCCATTGAAAGAATCTAATGATTTGGGGAGTTTGGGTTAAATCTAGGGTTTGATTTTGAATTGTAAAAGAGGGATTTTTAATTGGGTTCTTGAGAAAGATTGTGGGGATCTATTTATGGTTGAGATATGTTAAAATGATGGATTTCTTTACTTAAATTTGATTTTTGAAACTAAAGGCGTTTTTGTTCTAAAATCATGGATGTTTGGTTTGTGGAAGAAAAGGGAAATAATGTTGGGTTTTGCAAGAATGGAACTAATGTATATGTTGATAATGATGGTGGAGTTGGATATGTAATATCACTCTCATTTTGAGAATGATGAGATTATATCTTTTGTTGGAAATTATGTGTTGAATAGAAATATCTGTTTTGGGTTATCAGTGAAAGATAGCTTTGATTGTTGTAGAAATTGCATAAGGATTAAGTGAATTGAAACTAATTGCTTATACATCTTGCATTGAGTATTATTTCATACTTAAACATTGAAAATGTATTATTTTTGAAAAAATTGGTGAATACCGTGGTGAATCTAGTTAGGGGGTATGGTTGTGGTTATTATGTTGGCCTATGCGTCCGTGGTGAAAGTCTAGAAACCTGTGCGGCTAGGTGTCGATCCTTCCAATTAGTACCAATAAAATGGCTTTGGCAGTGCGTGTATAGTCTACTAGCAGACATGTACCTAGAGATTCCTAGTGTTTTGTATCCACTGCCATGTTTTTTGATATCAATATGGCATTAAATTATTTTGAGATGAAAATGTAAAACATTTGACAATTGGCATGCATATGCATTCACCTTATGACTTTGTAAAGATTCATATATTGTGTTAAAGTATCTCTATTGGGCTTTAGCACACCCTATGTGGAAAACAACTTTCAGATGCTGATGATATACCTCCACCAAGGACATGGCTTGGGAGGACTTAGAGCCAAGAGCTTCCTTTTATTTATTTGATGTAATGATTTTTGTGCAAACCTTGGGCTTTAATTGTATTAAGATAAACTCGTTTTGATGTACCCAAATTTTGACTTAGAAAGATGTAGCCATTAGGGCATATAATTACTTGGGTTTTCTTTTATTTCAATGTTTGTACGCATGTCATATGCTATAGATTCATGATCTAGGATTTATGAATGTATACATGCATATGTCATCTTTTCTATGATCAAGGATTATAAATGGAATATAAAATATAATGTTATTAATCAATTATAAGGAATATTATGAGATGGGTTATTGTTATTATTTTGGAGCATTACAACTTGGTATTAGAGCTACCGAGTTTGAACACTTTAGGATCGTGGGATGTGATTTTTACCACAATGGGTTATCTCGCTAGATGATATTAGAAGTAGACCTGGTATGCTATGTAATAACATGCTTATGTGACTAAATGAGTATGGGATTTAATTTCTAAGATATTGATTGGGTCTACGAGTTTCTAGAAGTCCTATTAAAAGAGCACTTGATCACTCCTATTTCTAACTAGAACTCTGGCAATGTCGCAGGACAATCATAATCTAGAAAGGAAGTTTGTTTGTGTTTATGTGATTAGGTGCTTATGTGGAGTGAATTATTTGTTGTCCACCGTATTAGGACGTGAGTGAATTAGCTTTAGCATATTTTTAAATGTGCTAATCTATTGTGTTACCTTTATTAGGATGTCAAGAAGTGGTAGTGGTAGGTGTGGCAGGCCTAGGAGGCAAGAGGTGCCGTTACCGGATGATATTCCGGCATAAGAGGAGGGAGTTGGTCAGGCCAATCTAGCCGAGCCAGCAGGTCAGCAAGCCATGGGTGTTTTGGCCCATGAAATGTCTGGAGCTTTATGAGAATCCATGGACATTCTCAAGGCTGAAAGCCAAGTCTAGGCCTATGTTATTGAGACGGGGCCGTCTTTTCTAAAGATGGAGTTCTTTCGGTCGAATCCGAATGAGTTTTTGGGGGATCCGAAAGAGCCACTGAAGGCGGATGAGTTGCTTAAGCAGATAATGAAGACGTTCGAGATGCTTCGCATCGAGGAAGACAGGTTGAGAGTGACCTTGGCATCTTTCCAGCTGAAGGGAGATGCGGGTCAGTGGTGGAAGTATGCCTGAAAGCGCATTGGGGTGACTTGGGAAACCTATGTCAATGCCTTCCAAGACAAGTTTTTGCCTCCCACTATTAGGAAGAAGTTGAGAGATCAATTCTTGAAGCTCAAGCAGCTGAACACACCTATAGCTAAGTTTGAGGCTATTTTTACTAACCTCTCTAGATTTGCACCGAAACTTGTGATGACAGAGGAACGCCATTGCATCGAGTTCGAGAAGAGCTTGAGGACCGAGCTCCTTTTCAAGGTGGTTGGGTCTATGATTAGGGATTACGGTCGCCTTGTGGAGGCGAAGGCGGCTCACCTAGAGACCGTGATCCAATCTGAGGAGGAACGGATGAGGGGCTCCAAGCAAAGGAGTCAGGAAGGTCAGGGGGAGCTACGGCACAACAGGTCTACCCCTGGGTATTTAAACTAGACTTTAGTCTCAGAAATCCCAAACCTTTGTGTTCTAAGCATCAGCCATTTGAACTCTAGTTTCCACCGTCACAGTTGGTCTCCTAGGAACTTATTGTAGACACAACCAAGATGCCTCTAGCAAGGAAATAGTGCTCAGGGAGAGCACTTTTGATCGCCATTCTGGCTTGAAGCAGGCTTGAACTTGAACTTGAGGTAGAGGCACACTCACACTTCGAAGTATTGACCAGGCCTGAGGAGGTATATCTGGAGTGTAATCACGGAACTTCTTGAAGTTGAAACAAACTAAGATGCTCCAAATTTTCCCTTTTTTCTTTTGCTTCGCAGTCCGGAACCTATATAGCTTCAGATAGGTCCTGGTTTTACTGTTCTCACATGACCTGGGTCAAACCCGGCAGTTTTATGAAAGAACAAATCCTATCTTGCACATATGTGGAGAACGGCACAGCACTCTGAGCACAAAACGATTTTTTTGAAATTGAGAAATGAGTTCTTGACCAAGTATTGAGCCTACGACTGACCACAGTCAAAACGACTCAACAAAGAAAAAATGAAGGTAAAACAACCTAAACACATCTATTGACGCACGAAACGACTCAAAACAAGAATCGAGACAAACAAAACAACACACACGACACTCAAACGTATTCCAATGGCAAGAGACCTCTCGGTTCGCAAGGGGCCAGTTTCTTCGAGTATTGTTTCCCACCCTTTTCTCATTTGTGATTCTCACATCACTCTGACACTCAATCTCTTTTTCTCTGAAAAGCCCTTTCCTCACTTTTCTCTCAGCGCACATCTCTCTATTCTTCAATTTCTCATTTTTTATCCCTCCCCTGGGTGGTTAATGGATAAACAAGAAGTTGCGGGCTCTTGCCCCTAGCATTCTGCTAGATTCTCTTTCTTCCGCTCACAACAGTGAGCTTTCCCACAGAAGGGTTGTGGTGCGACTGGATGTGCATCAGATTAGTAACTAACATCGGTTGACGATGCGTTTGGCCAGCTCGGATGTGATCAGACCTGTCCAGATGAGGGAGTGGAATATCTTGATCCATTCCAGTTCGTGCTTGGTGCTTAGCTTGATACCTCGCTGCTTGGAGGATGAGAGAGCTTTCAGCCCTTGTTGTTAGCTTTAGTTATGCCCTTTTCTGGCAAGTATGCTGACAACGGGGAAAAGACAAGAAGCCTGACTCAACTGTGCCCCTAGTTCATATTTTGACCATTTTTTGTTTTGGCTTTCTATAAAACGATTTTGACCAAAATGAGGGTTAGATTAACATGCTTATTCAATTTTCTGATTTGAAATCATGCAAGTCAAGCTATGAGCACTGAAAATTTTCCTTTTTTGGGTCCAAGAAATGGTCCAGCTTTGGAAAAATGGAATAATTTTTGAGAAAATTAGTCAACCTCAGTAAAAATTCTCAAAACTTGTTTTTGCAAATGGCCACCGCTCGACCAACACAGAATTTACTCTTGAGATGCATAACCTCAGATCCAAAACAATGGAAAATTGCCCCTTCTCTAAATGGCACTACATGGCAATGGAAAGTTGCCCCTTGTCTGAATGGCACCACAGCGCACCGTAATCAGTCCTCAAAGTGACGATCACAACCGAACTCTCGGATACAGAGAAGACAAAGATGATCAAAACCATTACATGGACACAGTCGATTTGGAAGTGTTTATGGCTGGACTTCAGAATGAAGTTGCCTACGTATCCCAAACATGGGAATCAAGCCTGATGTAGTTCCGAGTTAAGGTACACTCGGGTATTAACCTCTCCTTTTGTGCTCTAACTTTTGCCAAGGCCGCCCTTCCGGGTTTTCAACCTTGTGAGCTCTGTTTTTCTTTTCATTTCATTTCTTTTCTTTTTTTCTTCTTCTTCTCTTTGTTTATTTCTTTTCAGAATTTTTCATTTCTTTTTCTTCAATTCTTTTTTTGTTCTTTTTGCTTTGTTCTTTTCTTTGCTCTAACTTTTGCCTGGGTCGCCCTTCCGGGTTTTCAGCCCAACGAGCTTCTCAAGGGTAAAAGTGTAGCTTGGTCCATGTTGAATGGTTTTGAGATCTCGAAGCCATCTGAATCCAGGAGAATGGCTAATGTTCGCTGATGATGTAAAAGTCCATCCAATAGGGGCTGAATTTGCCCCTAGTGTTGTGGATAAGAACTTGGTTGTTCTTTAACAAAAACTTTCTTCTTTCCTTCCTTCTGGGATTTGGCATTCTTGCCGATCTTCGTTAGCTTGAGAAATGTCCCAATTTTTAACTCTTCGAGCATATCTGACATTTTTTGCCCCTAGTTCAAGGGATGCTTCTCTTCTAGCTTTACCAGCTTCTTTTGATAACATCTGATCTTCTTGATCTGACTTTCTTGCCCCTAGTTTGAGGGCTGCTTCAAATCTGGCCTGACAGGCCTCCTTTGATGTCATACGACCTTATTGCCCCTAGTTCATGGGTTGCTTCAAATCTGGCCATACAAGCCTCACATTGTGGTTGATCATTGAACATTCTAAATCCAAGTTCAAGGTTTGAAAGCAAAAGGGGTTGAGTCTCGAGGCCGAGAGCGATCCTATACTGCACAATCTTAAAAGCGATTCCACACAGGTCTTCGTAGGATCACGCAAAACATTTTTTGAAATCTTTTAAGAAAGCGACTAGTCGCTCGCAAAGACAATGTAGAACCAATCTAGATCAAGTCAGGATCCTTCTCAGTACTCACATTAACAAACATAATCTCATTCATTAAGGACTTAGCATGCCTCTTTTTCTCTCAATTGATCAAATTTTGCAAATCCCATGGAATTCCTTCCTCTTTGTTTTCAACACATTGTTCAAAAAGTTTTGAAAAACTTAGGTCAATGCAGTGATTTCAAGGCACAGAAAAGTAGGCGAAAAGCACTACCATTTCATTCAAATATTCTAGCACAACTGGCTTCAGGGTAGAAACAAATGCAAAGGGGTGAAAATCACTGCTGTTTCATTCAGATCTTCTGGCGCAACTGGCTCCAAGACAGAAACAGACTCAAAAGAAAGTGTGTAAAAGATAAACACAAAACAAACAAGTGATGCCCGAGGTAACACCCCCGAAATCACCCGACTCCAACACAACAGGACTGACTCGATACAACAAGACAGACCCAACTGACTCAGTACAAAAAGACTAACTCAATGCAACACAACAAGACTGACCCAACACCCAAGTCAGAAAATACAATAAACAACATTTGCACATGCTCAAAACAGTGCGTGCCATCCCCAAATCTAGAGTAAACTGAGCGCCATCCGTAGGTGGTTCATCCCCCGATCACATAATCACATTATCCCCCAAGTTCACTGACCCAGTGACGATAGACTTTGCAGGACTTGGTGTGACGATGACCTCTTTATCAATCAGATCTTGTAATTCGTGGCGAAGACGAAAACACATGTCAGTGTCATGGCCGGCTTGTTGATGGAAGGCACAGTAATTGGCCGGGTTGTGGGAGAGAGGAAGTTTATTCGGTAATGGCCACGGCTCCAGGGGTTTGAGATGGCCTTGTCCTATAAGGATTTGGAAAGCTTCGGACAAAGTCATGTAGAGGGGATTGAAGACCCTCTAGCCTCGGGGTGGGTACTTCGAGGTTTGTGGAGTTTTGCTGGATGCACCAACAAAGGGATTGGTAGGCGCTGACTGGAATTGCTGATCTCTTTCAAGTACAGGATTAGAGCTGAAAGGAACATTTCTGGTACGACATCCCTTTTTTCGGCTTGCCCCTTGATTCAGAGTGCTCTCATCCTGAGTGGCAAAAGTGTCATCCATAGTTTTTGCAACAACTCCGAGCACTTGCTGTTTGTTCAGTCCCTCAGCTTTCAAAGCCTCAACAGCCCACTGAAGGTGTTCATGGGGACCAATACCTGCCCCTACCTTGTTCTTGTCACTTGCCTCCACCTTATCAAAGAATCGGTCGCTATATCAGAGCGGAACCCAATTGTTGTTGACACGCCAACACCCAGATCTGAGATGGCTGTAGGTTGGCCCTTTTCAGTTGCAGCTTGCCCTAAGATCGAGGAGCCTTTTGGATTGAAATTTCTGGCATGTGATGTGGTCGATGACGGAGTCAATATTCCAAAGGCCAGATCTGCCACAGTTCTCTGAAGATCTTCGATCATTCTCATCAGCTCAGGAGTAGTGGGTTCACGGGTTTGGGATGATTGTGGTTCGAGTGCATTCATCATGCATAAGTCCATCCTGTCTGGAATGAGCACCTCAGGCTTAGGTAAATGGGCTGGGGTGATGTATATACTGGGGTCATAGGTGGATGGCAGTATATGGATTAGATTGAGATGTAAAGGTGACGGGTCAGTAGTAGCCCGAAGTCCTTTTGGTGGAGTTATGGTCTCTTCGTCAATAAGATCTTGAATCTTATGATGGAGGCAGATGCAACGGTTCGTATCATGACTGTGTTGTTAATGATAGGCACAGTATTTAGCTGGGTCATATCTTGGTGGAAGAGGATTTGGAAGGGATTGGGGTTCTAGGAGTTCTAGGTGCCCTTCTTCTCGCAGCATTTCCAAAGCTTGAGAGAGACTCATGCAAATAGGATGGAATTTTCGGGCTTGGGGCCAAGTTGAAGTGGCTGGTTTTTGGCCATTGGGGAAGTGGTGATAGAGTCTACTTCTGAGCATTTCACAGCTGTGCTACCATCAGTAGTAGCATTGGAATTGCGAGCAACATTCTTTGTCAAAGGCTCATTATCTTCCACAAAGATTCTTTGTCTGATGGTATCCTCGATTTGAACCCCTATTTCATGAAAGGCTAGAAAGGTAAACAGAGGTAGAACGACCATCTTTTGCAGTAACTTGCCATGCAGATTCCGAACAATCATCCTGATCTGATCTTTCTCGGAAGGCCTTGTAGTCATCATTACGGCCTTTGCGCTCCATCTCGTCACGAACTCTGAGAAACCCTCATTTGGCTCTTGGCGGGTGACTTCAAGATCACGAGTTGTGACCTCGATCTATATGTTGTAGGAGTATTGAGCAATAAAGGCCTCAGCCAGCTCTTCTCAGTTCTGTTTCACAGAGTCCTCCAATTTTGCATACTAGATTGCGGCTATCCCGGACATGGTTCGGCCGAAAAGAGACAACTTCTGGGCTGTGGTCAAACCCATTGGCCTCAAGATATCAGAAAACAGGTGGAGGTGCACCATTGGGTCTCCAGAGCCATCGAAGCAGTCGATACATGGCATTTTAAACCGCTCCGGTAAGGTGACTGCAGATTCAGTATAACCGTCCTCTAAATCCATGATGGAGTTCATTCCTTCTGCTCGTTTGAATAACTTCTCTAGTTTATTGATCTTAAGTGCAGTTGGGTCAACCTCACATTCAAAGGGATCTTCGCTTTCATGGACAGGAGCTTTAGAGGCCTGTGCTGGGATTAGCTCCGCTGGATTGCCCTGAGTCTCTTGGACATTAGCAGTATAGGCAGTGGCTCCGGGTGTCGGGTTACCCGTGAGAGGTGCATGAGATGTAGAAGCCGCGGCCTGCTGTGGCTGTTATTGTTGTAGTTGGGTTATCACCTTGGCCTGACGAGCCGTGACTTCAGCCTGACGAGTCGTGACTTCAACCTGACGGACTGCGTCCTGCTGCAGTGCCTCGATTGTTTGTTGCAGGTACCATATTTGTTCTTCTATACTGGCTGAGGGATACTGAGCCATGGGAATGGGTGATTAATCTCGTGCTGAGCTGAATGCAGACAACTGTTCCCAGACTAGACTAGACCTGGGTGAACTGAGGTGTGACTGCTGTAGAAATTGTACTGGTGAATTCTGCCTGAACCTCCTTTGTCTTGTAACCGGTGGGGGTGAGGCAAGCACAGGTTGCTTCTGAACCAATTCTGACTTGACAAAGTCTATCAATACAAGTCTGGTGTACCCGGGGAATATTGGAGCCTTCTAAAGCTATGGTTCCAGGACTACCTTGCAAAAGAGAAAACAGACATCATCTCAGCCTGATTTCACCAGAACAAATACGAACATAGCTGAATGACTGCACTCTCTACTAAATTCTACCCACAATCAGAACCAAACTGATACCCTCAGGCCGATACTCAAACTTGCAACTGATACATACCATCTTGTAGAGACACACCTTAACAGCACATAGCAAGCAAGTAAGAGACAAAACACCCTTATGGAAGGGTAGGGTTTTCCGGTCCTAAGTTCATCAGGAGCTAGGGTCTCACTATGTACGCAACGGTTTCAAACAACCTACAATCGGGTAAGTAACCTGTCCTAGCTTGGAATGGTCACTACGGATTCCGATATGCACTAGGTCGAATGGTCAAAAAAAGGTGCCTCGATAAAAACCAAGGTTTGTGTTCCTATCGTGGCAGAGCCCACAATCGGTCAGCCTTATGGCACGCTTTTCCAAGCAAGCCTTCGGCAAACCGTTCAGAAATAATAGACGACAAACACGGTGTCCTAGGCGCACCGATGCAAATGCAATGCAAAGAAACACATAAGTGTAGACAAAACAATATATCATGAGTTCGAGTCAAGTTCTCTAAATCCCCAGCAGAGTCGCCAGAAACTGTAGACCGCCCGAAACTCCGCTCAGCGCACGAGGGCGCGAATCGTTGTTCTTAGCTGCTACAGTTCGGACTCATGTCATGGTTCTGAATCTAATCTCACAAAGTGCAATGTAAGACTTATAAATCACCAAAGAGTTCAAATCTGGCAAATCGTTTTGGAAAATCGATTTAATCAAAAAACGCCAAACATGGACTACTTTGCCAGATTTCAGAGTCGCCACCAAAATGTTTTGTTTCTGGGAAATTTAGGAAACCCTAACTCGTGCCTAAGGCCACGTGTCCGTCATCACCAAAATTGCCTCGGCTCGGGAACTTGGGTACGAGAGAGGAAGGCCATGCAATGAGCACCCCCGCTCGCCCGATCAAAGATCAGCCTTTACTAACATGATATGTTGTTTTTGAAAACACATGTGTTCTTGTTCCGATTTATTAATCTAGATTTACTATGTGATGCGCACAGCATACAAGTATAGACTAAATCACTCAAGTTAGAACAAAGCATCTCATGTTTGTTTGTTTGAAAATGGTTTGAAAGTGCTACTCACAAGTAGGCTAAGACGCGGATTTGCCACCCTCAAGTGGGTTTAGAAAAAAAACATGATTTGCCACTCTCAAGTGGGCTTAAAACGCATATTTAATGAATTGTTCCAATTCAAGCAATAAAGCCTTCATCCATAGGCATTCATGCAGTTTAATCAATTAAGCAATTAGCCTCATGGCAAGCATGCTATCATGGCAGTCACTTACACACATGCAAAGATGCTAAAGCATAAACACTTACAGTGTACTCCGAGCCAAAAAAGAAGCTAGTTAGTAATCAATGCATGATCCTAGCTATATTAAGATGCCTAATGCAACACATGCAAAAATACAACTAAAATAGGATTGACTATTCTAAGATGGCATATGAATGCAACTTGATATCATGTATTCAAATTGGTACTGAAATACAATGCAGTTTGTATGATGCGCCAAGCCCGGTGCATGCAAAACAGATGAATGATGCACGCATGCGAAGCATAAGTATGCTAATTGAAACATGCCCTAAAACTAACCACTGAAAGCTGATAAGTAAAAGGGAGAAAGAAATGGGGGTTGGAAGACATGCATCACACACATGCACGCTTATTACAACGGTTGTGCCCTCTCGACGAAGGGTCCGAATAATAAGCTAAGTTACACTAAGCTAAGCTAATTATTACAAGCCAAAACTAATTAACTAATTTTAGCTAATTAAGTATTACAATTCAAATTGAAACAAATAGCTATGCTAAGCTAATTAGAATATTACAAAACAAATCAAATGACTAATTTACACGAACTAATCATAAGTAACGAAATGGCCTCGCGGGCAATGGAGTGATGCATGCTCGGTCGGTTTCGCTCGGAAATCCACTACCGTGCCTCATGTTGCCTCTGTTTGCATTCTTTTGTACTTCTGAAAATTGTGCCAATTTCCAATATGCTTCTGATCCACCTTTTGACCATACTGAGGGGTGGTCGGCCAAGAGGAATGACCATCGGCCAGAGTTTATGGCCATTGACCAATTTTGATAGTCGATCGGCAGACATTGGTGGCCGATCGGCAGCTTTGGTGGTCGGTCGGCCACTGCTTCCTGCAATTTCTCCTTTTGCTGCAACAGAGCACTAATAGAGGCATGGCAGTATATTTGCAAGAAATGTGTACACAACCACCCTCCCTATCATTTCTCAAGCTCAAGGGAGTGAGGTACTCGACTCTCGGGCCACCAATCACGCATCTCAATGCATGATGGCCAAAGAGGCCAAGTTGCATAAGTCAATGTCAATGAATGCACAACTAACACATAAGAGCCTCTGTCTCTATCATGTTTGATCAAGAGGGTCGGCGATCGAGAAATAAGGCACGTTTCATCACTTCAAGTATGAAACGCCCCTTGTTTCTCGTGTTTGGATCAACATCCGATCCACACACAATGCAATGCAACACACATGCAAACAACATGCAATGTAACAAAATGCAAACAACATGCAATGTAACAAAATGCAAACAACATGCAAATACAATGCAATGCAACAACATGCAAACAACATGCTATTCTACCAATGCTAGGATGGCATGCACAAAATTCTATCATGCAAACAAAGCATGCATGGCAAGCTTAGAGGGTAAGGCATCAAAGCTAGTAAAGGGCACCTCACAAGGGGCATGCAAAACAATGCTCAATGGACTTAAACCGAATATGGACAGACCTAAATCATGCCAAAACAGTGGCCAAAACATGCTGAAAAGGGAGCCCAAAAGCTTGATAAGCATGCATACACATTGGCTCACAAACAAGGCATGAAGACACCCTCAAACACATTGAAGGGGTGAAAAATGTGAGAGTGTGGCAATGAAATATGCTCTGAAATCATGTAAGAAATGATGCCAAATCATGCACATAGCTCAAATAAAGCATGCCAAGAGACTTGAAATACAAAGCTAGTCAGGGGCTTTACACTACAACCATACCAAGCAATGCTCAAATGACCTAAAGCACTCAAAACAGACCTAAGGCAGGTCAAAATAGTAGTAAAAACAAGCTAGACTCGCAACAAAGATGGCAAGAAAGATAGGCTCCCGAATTAGCTCATAAACAAGGCATAAGGGCACAACTCTTAAACACGATGAAAGAATGATAATCATGAGAGCATGGCAGAAGTTTATGGTCTGAAATTACCTACCAAATGATTCCATATCATGCAAATAGCTCAAATATGACATGCTAGGGGGCCCAAAGTGCAAGGCTAGCAAAGCCAAATACACTATAGCTATACAAAGCAAGTCCCAAAAGGCCAAGAACACCCAAAATAGTCCTAAAGCATGTCAAAATAATGCTAAAACATGTATGGAGTACAGCCAAGACAAGCTAGCATGAAGGGCCAAAACACCAAGTACACTAGGCTAATGGGCAAGATTGCACTACAAGTACATGAAGCATGCAAGAGGTGACCAAACCAGCCCAAAATAGAGTTATATCAGGTCCTAAAAGTCACAAAAACATGCTTGAAAAGAGCTAACATAAGCCACAGAAAGATGATACTTTATAGTGCTAACAAGGCATGGCAAAGAGGATTTACACTACAAGTGCATGAAGCATGCAACCAATGATCAAACAAGCCAAAAATAGAGTTATGCCATGCTGAAATAAGCCCAAAGATAAGCTAAGAACCAGCCAACACATGCTAGAAAAACATGCTCAATAATTAGGCCAACAAGGCATACAACCAAGACAAGAGGAGAGGGGACCACCCCCTTCCATTTTGAACCTCAAAACCACATTTTTACCACTGAAAATCCACTGGATTTTAGTGGTTAAAAGGCCAAACAAAGATGGTTTCAAAAGCTTAGGAAGTTGGCTCTAAAGGCTTTACATGCCAAAGAGCAAAGAGAGAGACAACCCCCTAACACAAAATGAGCCTAAACCATCACTTTTAGGACTGAAAAATAGAGATTTTCTCAATTCAAAACCAACCCAAAAATAGTTTACAAAGGTGGTAAAACAAGCATGCAAAGCAAAGATTTAAAGGAGCAAGTGTTTACCCTTGAAGCTCAGCAGCAAAACTAGCCAAAATCTGAGCCAAAATTAGCCTTTGAGAGCTCAGAATAGGCTCCAAGGGACCTCAGTCCAAAGATATACAACTTTGATGAAGGATGCCTAGGCAAAGGAGGCGTGTATCTCCAAGTGTAGCTCTTGTTATGCACACAAAGGCAAGAGAAGCAGAGAGAGGCAGAGATTTAGCTCTGAAATCTCTAGAGAGAGAGGACTTTTTAGAGAGAGAGGCTCCCAAAATTTTCTAACTCTTCAAGATGCTCTAACCTATTCTCCCAAGTTCTCACCTTGAATATGAGATATAAGGCTTCAATATATAGCAAAATATCAAGCTTGGTCGAAAATATCTGAGCTAGGACAGGTGGCACAAGTTGGAAACAGCTGAAGGAGAAATATCTGCCAATTCTGGGCTTTCTGGACATTTTTGGCCGATTGGCCAACATTTGTGGCCGATAAGGTTCACTTTTGGCCGACCTATGGCCGATGAGGTCCAATTGTGGCCGATGCACTCCCATATAGGCTGATGGAAAAAAATCAGTCCTGGTCCCTGACTTGAGGCAAGCCGAACTCCTTCATCTAGACTCCTTTTTAGGTCATTCTTGAGCCTAAACTGTAGCCCCGGAAGTCTTCTTTCCAATTATGGAAGCCTCACATCAAAATTTTATGTGTGCTAAGAGATATCTCTCTTTTAGTGAAGGCTACTCAGTTTCGGTCCAACCAGAATGATGCCTAACTTCAACCAATCATATCTCTCCCATCCGGACTCGACTTTAGAAGATTCTTAAGTGAAAAATGAAGCCCCAGAAGTAAGCTTTCCAACAGTGGTGGCCTCATAGATGAAATCCAAGTATTCAAAAGGATAGGCCTGATTTAGCGAGGGCTGCTCGACTCTCTCTTAGCGATTCATGCCCATCTTCTTCTCCAACTTGGTTTCTTCCCTCTTCTCCTCTTTTCTTCAACTCCAAACCCCTAAAAAAGGTGTTTTGAAAGATTTTTCAATGATTTCATCTCTCTTTCATTCATTTCCACTTTGTCCTTGCTCGATTTACCGAAAAGCGCAACATTGGACAAAATGTGAGCCTCGGAACATCGTAGAAACTTCTTTTCAAAAATATTTTGAAAGAGAGGGTTTTAAGATCTAAAATATTTTTGGTCCAAAATGGGGTGTGAGGTTTGGATTTGACTCTCCTCTCGCCGAAGAAATCGACCCGTTGCACTGCACAACTTTCACCACCAAGTATACCATTAGTAGCGCCCAAGTCTTAAGGGCAATCAAAAATGGGGTGTCTACACAGAGGAACGCCATTGCATCGAGTTCGAGAAGAGCTTGAGGACCGAGCTCCTTTTCAAGGTGGTCGAGTCTATGATTAGGGATTATGGTCGCCTTGTGGAGGCGAAGGCGG
>JAPPVO010000431.1:0-13648 GCA_030407325.1 Camellia japonica | reverse complement strand
CATATGACCTCTCTTGTACAGTTTACCCCCGCAGATGATAACTGAACAGCTATTCTTCTGATTGCCCTTTTGTCTTTGGCATTTGCCCCTGGTGGATACGCCTCCTTCTCCAAGAAGTTCCATATGTCATAATACCAGGGGTTGTTGTCCTGCACTTCATCTATGGCAGAGATTGACTCGTAGGCAGGTGCAAATTTCTGGTCAATAATGACTGGACGTATCCGGACTCCAGATGGGATGTCTATCATGGAAGATAGAGTTGCTAGCGAATCTGCGAACCTGTTGTTCTCTCTTACTAGGTGAGTGAAATTTAGCTTCTCAAACCGAGGAATTAACAAATCCAAGGTCTGGTGGTAAATTATCATCTTTTCCTCTTTGATTTTCCAGTCTCCTTTTTCTTGAGACACAACAAGGTTCGAGTCTCCAATGACGTCCAATCGTCTTGCCCCTAGTTCTAGGGCAGCTTCTAGACCGGCAATACATGCCTCATATTCTGCCTCATTGTTCGAGACTTTGAACCGGAGCTTGAATGCTAAAGGGATACGGGAATCGTCAGGCGCTATCAACAACACCCCTATCCCATACCCGTATTGATTTGATGCCCCGTCAAAGTACATCGTCCAAGTTTCATCTTCGATGTGCAAAATGGCTTCATCTGGGAATAGGTACTCAACCGCTTCATCCCCTTCAACCGGGTGGTCGGCAAGGAACTCTGCTACCGCTATCCCTTTTACCGACTTGCGCGTCACATACTTCAGATCAAATTCGGAGAGCAACAGCAGCCAACGAGCTAGCCTACCCGTAAGTGCTGGTTTCTCGAGAAGATATTTGATGGGATCGAGTCGTGAAACCAACATTACAGAGTGAGCTAACAGGTAGTGCCGCAGCCTCCTGGTAGCCCATACCAAGGCCAAACAAGCCTTCTCCAGCGGAGTGTAGTGGGTCTCGTAATCCAGCATCTTCTTGCTCAGATAGTAGATGGCCCTTTCCACTTTAGCCTCCGACTCTTGTGCGAGCATGTAGCCCATTGTTGTCTCGGTTACTGACAGATACAATATCAACGGTTTCCCCGACTTTGGTGGTGACAACACGGGCGGGTTCTGTAGATATTCCTTAACCTGTTCAAAAGCTGCTTGGCATCGGCCGTCCCATTGGAACTTCTTTCCTTTCTTCAGGAGACCAAAAAGTGGTTCACAAGTTAAGGTTAGTTTTGAGATAAACCGCCTTATGAATTGCACTTTACCCAGAAAGCCTCGCACCTCCTTTTCAGTCATTGGTGGTGGCATTTCTAAGATGGCCTTGATTTTGGAAGGGTCGACTTCGATGCCCCTTTGTGTGATCAGAAATCCCAGCATTTTTCCCGCTGTAACACCAAACGTACACTTCTGAGGATTCAACCGCAGCCGAAATTCTCTGATCCTTTGGAAAAACTTTTGCAAGGCGATGTAGTCACCCTCTCTTTCTTTGGACTTGACAATCATATCGTCCACGTACACCTCGACCTCTTTATGGATCATGTCATGTAATATTGTAGTTGCAGCCCGTTGATATGTAGCCCCAGCGTTCTTTAGCCCAAATGGCATCACTCTGTAGCAATATGTACCCCACGGGGTGGTAAAAGCAGTCTTTTCCCGGTCTTCGGGTGCCATTACTATCTGATTATATCCTGATAAGCCATCCATAAACGAAAGCAAAGCATGCCCCGCTGTGAAATCTACCAACTCGTCGATATGCGGTAAGGGAAAGTCATCCTTCAGACTGGCTATGTTCAAATCCCTGAAATCCACACATACCCGGATTCTGCCATCCTTCTTCGGCACTGGAACAATGTTGGCTAACCAAGTCGGGTATTCGGATACCAGCAGGAAGCCTGCGTCAATCTGCTTGGTGACCTCTTCTTTAATCTTAATGGCCCAATCAGGGCGGATCCTCCTAAGTTTCTGTTTGACAGGTCGGGCCTCGGGATCAAGAGGGATTCGGTGCTGTACAATCTCAGGATCGATTCCAGGCATGTCTTCGTAGGACCATGCGAAAACATCTTTGAAATCTTTTAATAAAGCGACCAAGCGCTCGCGTTCCTCCCCGATCTGGACCAGCTGCGGGTCCTTCTCAGTACCAATGTTCACGGTAGTGATTTCATCAATTAAGGGTTTAACAAACCTCTCCTGCTCTTGTTCAATTAGTCGTTGCAAAACCGGAGGAATTTCGTCCTCGTCGTTTTCATCAAAATTTTGAAAGTCCTGATTTAAGCAATAAATCAAAGGCACAGAAAAGTACTCGGAAACCACATTCACCTCATTCTCATTATGTACTTCCAAACCGTCTAATTCTTCTGTTACAACAGACTCAAAAGAGAACGAAAAAGACGACCTGGACAGGACTGTGGCATCCGGGTTATCACCCCCAGGAATACCGGACTCAGACTCAGACGAGCTGGAACCTGATTCCGACTCACAAGACTCGGTGGAATCAGATTCCGGCTCACTACCTGACCCGGTGCTGCTCAGAAATCCCTCTTGGTACTGCCAGACGAGAGAGGGTGCGATGGATGCATCCAGAATGTTTACTAGTAGGCCCGCAGCCGTTTCATCTCCGATCATGGACACCGAGGAGTTATCCCCCAAGCACAACTGGTCGATCAAAGGATCTGAAAGTAGACATGCCAGTGCTACCCCCATTTCAAACTCTGTGTCTGCAGACTCCAATTCTTGGCTATGCTCAACCTCGACTGTTGGGTCTGTCTGCTCTTCAGCAACATCATCCCCAAGCAACTGCAGGTCAAAGAAAATTTCGAACCCTGGCAAGCGCTTCTTCTCTGCGTTCAGCCATGGCTCCGGAAAACCACAAAATGGAAAATCCTCCCCCTCCCGGACGAAGCGTCCGTTTAGGGTACCCCGAATGGGCCGATGCATCAATTCAAAGGGTTTTCCCATTTGTTTTGCTTTGGCTCTCTGTAGACGCGCCCGTGGGCTTCACTTCTACAGTTTGGACTCCCTTTTGTTGTTGTGGTTCTTAATCTGGACCAAAGAGTCCAACTCTGGCAAATCGTTTTGAAGAAAAACAGATTTTTGAAAAGTAGTGCCAAACATGGACTGCTTTGCCAGATTACAGAGTCGCCACCTAAATATTTTTAAAATGGGAAATTTAGGAAACCCTGACTCGGTGCCGAAGGCCACGTGTCCGTCATAACCAAATGTCTCAGCTCGGGAGCTTGGGTACGATCGGGGAAGGTCAGCTATGAGCACCCCCTTTCGCCCGGTCCGAAGACCGGCCTCTACTAACCGTGATATCCGATTTTGAAAACATTATGCGTTCTTATCCCAATTATTAGCCTAGAATTACTATATTATGCGCACAGCAAAACAAGTATAGACTAGATTGCCTAATTTGGAAATAAACATTGCATATCCGTTTTCTTTGAAAATGCTTTGGAATTTTGCTACTCGCAAGTAGGCTAAAATACGGATTTCAATGAGTTATTCCAACTCAAGCAATCCAACCTCCACCCACAGGCATTCAAACAGTTTATCACATAAGCAACTAGCCACATGGTAAACATGCTGTCATGTTAACATTCACACGCATGCGAGATGCTAAAGCATAGATACTTACATCGTACTCCGTGCCAAAACAATAAACTGGTTAGCAATCATGCATGCCCTAGTTCATGTTAAGTGGCTAATGCAACACATGCAAAGATGCAGTTTAGAGTAGGCTCGGCTATCCTAGACATGGCATGTGAAATGCTATAACTATCACGCATTCAACTTGGAATTGAAAGTACGATGCAGTTTGTATGATGTACCGAGCCCGGTGCATGTAAACAAATGCATGGATGCACGCATGCATTGCATAAGGTATGCTAATTTTAAATATGCCCTAATCTACCATCATAAGCAGGTAAATAAAAGGGAGGAAAGAGATGGGGGGTTGGAAGACATACAAACCACTCACCTACACTTATTACAATTATGCCCTCGCTCGGAGGGACCAAAAGAATAATACAGATTAATTAGCTACGCAAACTAATTAAAATATTACAGTCCAACTAAATTAATCAAAAATTAATTAATCTAATTAAAGCAGTAAACCGCCTCGAGATGAGGGCCGAATGCAACGTACGCTCGGGACTTGCTCGGAATTGCACTGCCATGCTTAGATTGCCTCTGTTTTCCCTGCTTTGCATCTCAGAAGACTGCCAAAGTCTCAGGAGTGCCTCCCAGGACACTAAGGGACATCATCGGCTGAGTAGGACTTCCACCGGCATCAGCATGAGGTCACCGGCACAAAATTCATCCATCGGCCATCAATAGACTGCCGGTCGGCACTAAATACTGCCGGCCGGCACTTAATGTCTGCAGAACCTGTAACTCACAGTAGCAGAGGGCAAAAACTTGCATGGCAATGTAATTCCAACAATGTGTGCACCAATCATGCCCCTTATCATATTTGTGACTCAAAGGGGCATGTGCCTCGATTCTCGGGCCACCAATCACGCATTTCCATGCATGATGGCCCAAAGAACCAAATGTGCAACTTCTATTTCAAATGCATGCAAACCAAACAAACACACAATGGTGCTAAGCCTCTATCATGACTTGGTCAAGAGGTAGAGCATGCATCTTTATGTGATGCAATCCTAGACATGTCAACTAGTATGCAATCATGCCAATGCAAAGGAGCATACAAGCTAACAAACGTACAAGGCATGAAACACCAATGTCAACCATCAAGTATGCAAGGTGTAATGTGGGTGTCCAAGCATGCAAACAAGCATGTGACTTCATTCAATCATGTTAGTCCTAACATGCATTTACTTATCAATACATTACCAATACATTACAACACTCAAGGAGCATATGCAAGCAACAAGAGGATGGACTTGCACATAGGTTAGACGGCTCTAAATAAGCCTAAAATCAGTGGCCAAATGCCATAGAAGTGAAGGCTAAGATATATGCAATACATGCACACATGCAAGCATACATAATCCAATACTTAGGCGTAAACAAGCAACTCTTAAGAACACTTAAAAGAGGCTAACATGGACATATTAACATGCATATATAAGCTTTAAAATCATGTTGGACATGGTGCCAAACAAAGCAACAAAATAGACTAAGCATGCAACAAATGGTCCAAGCATCCAAGGCAAGCCAAAGGAGACCTAAACCATGGCTAAGCCAACCAAGCCTCACAAGGCCAAGAAGGCTTAAAACAGGTCTAAGGCAGCCTTAGACCATACAAAAGGGACCTCCTAGATGGCATCTAAGTGGCTCTAGAGCAAGGCACACACAATGACCAAATCATTAGGCATACAACATATGCTTTCAAAACTTCAAAGAGGCATGCAAGACAATCATTCAAGCATGTCTAAGGGACTGAAATAGCATGCTAAATGGTTCCAAACCATTGAAAATAATGCAAGCAAGGCATGCTATACTTTCATACTCTTAACGCCAACAAGCCTAAAATGCAAAGAGGCTATACTAAGCATGCCAAGACCAACCCAAACACTTATGGACAGACCTAAAACATGTCAAGATAAGCACAAAATCTTCATGAATCTAAGCCTAAAGCATGCTCAAATTAGGGCTAACAACCTAAGGCATGTTAAGGCAATACAAGGCATTACATGGCAACTATGCTAAGCATGCATAAGGGACCAAAACCAACATGACACAAAGTTATAATATGGCAATATGAGCACAAAATACAGCCATGGCATAACCAACAAACAACCAAACATGGGGCTCCCTCAAGAGGCAAAATAGGTCCTTTTCAAGGACAACAAGGAGAGGGGGTGACCCTCTCCTTTTTGGGACATCAAGGCATCATCTTCACCACTGAAATCCCTCAAGATTTCAGTGGTGAAGAGACCCCAACACCAAAATCCCGGAGCTCTCACAAAATAACACAAAATGAGCCCTTTTCAAAGCCTAAGGGTGGTCAAACCTCCCCAAAGCACAAAACACTCTTAACCAATAATAAAGAGGACTAAAAAACAGAACTTTTTTGTATTAAATGCTAAGCACAAAAACAGTTCTAAACTATGCAAAAATGGAGTGCAAAAATGGGGTAAAAAGGGGTAGTTTCTTACCCTTGAAGACCACCTTCACAAAGGTTGATGTTGTTGCTTCCTTGAGCTCAAATCCAACCAAAAACTTCAAGAACCAGCCCGTAGAACCTCAGTAACCGAAGGAAGGTGAAACACTAGGTGCTTGTGTGCAATAATATGGATTAAAGCACCTAGTGTAGAAACAAGAGAGGAAAAGAGAGATAGGATAGATACACAAATTCTGACCTAGAACCAGAGCTTCTTCTCTGTCTTTTCTCTCTAAAAATGTCTAACTTTTCTAACCCTTGAGCCAAGAGAAGAGAGCCCTCTCTTATAGGCAACAAAGCTTACAAGCTAAGCAAACCAAAGGCTCATCCCTCCATACACGTGTATGGAGGGGAAACAAATGCTGTACAGCTGCTTCAAAATATCTCAAAAAGCAACTGAACAGTAGTCGGCAGGGCAAAATTGTCATTTTGACAAAATTGACTGCCGACCGGCACAAAAGAGTGCCGACCGGCACAATATAGTGCCGATGGCAACACCAACCAGCCGGTGGCCTCTAGCCACTACCGGTGGTGTGTGGGGATGCCTCACAAGGCATTCCCTGCCCCTCCAAGGCAAAGTACAAGTGTTTGGTGCAAAACCAGACATAGAACGGTCAAGTTCGGAGGTCCTGAGGCAAGGCGCGTAGCCGAGAACTCCGGGAACTCCAAATGAACACGAACATGGATAATCACCGAGTGTTCAAGCGGTGACGTCTAGGTCTTGAGGACGGTCAAAAATGGGGTGTCTACAGTTGCCCCTCTTTGACAGAACTCGGAAGTCATAACAATGACGGGAGTGAATGTCAAAGCCCAGAGACGACCCATTTTTGACAAGGCCGAAGACTTGGACAAACATACAAAGCGCAAATGGTTGAACTCGCAAGCTGCCTACGTATCCCTTTAGGAATCAAACCAGCGTAGTTCAGGCACAGGCATACAAGCCGCAGATAAGGTATGCGCCCGTAGGCGGGGGCAAGATGCAACTGACGATGCAAAAGGCCAAGCATAACTTATGATCATGCAAAGAAAGCTGTAATGAAGCACACATGCGACAATTATAAGCTAGCATATACCAATCTACACTACAATGCAGAAAGGATGTAAGAGAATTATGCAATTCTCAATACGTCTCACTCGGAGGATACAATACCTATGCGGCTCGTCCGGTTGCACCGGCCTCAAATGAGCCGTACATACAATATCGTGCCTGCAAAGAAAGCAAACTTAACAGGTACAATATTGTTAGCAATAGCATGACAATGCGAAATGAATGCAAAATGATATGCAATATACAAAATGATGTATGAACAATGCAAATGATAATGCAATGCAATTGAAACTATGCAAACTACATGCAAAGCAATTGAATCATGATTCAATCGTGAGCGATTCGAAACCACACAAATGTCAAAAAGGTTGATGGAAGTAACAAGTCCGTCTACCATAGAAAAGGTGCCGCAACCTCAAACCAACATACCAGCGTGGAGTAGGCGCGATACATGCAGAACTATGAGTGATGCAGACGGACACAAGGACGAGTAATTGGTGGAATGACATAAGTGGGGTGACGACCCGCTGAGGAAAGAACAATGATCCTAGTGCCGGATGCAACAATTATACTACAATGTAATATGCGATTATGGCGCGCGGGCCAAACCGTATCTCGCTTAGGAAAGGCATGCACACATACAAACCATGTCTAACACAGAAAAGGTGCCGCAACCTCAAACCAACATACCAGCGTGGAGTAGGCGCGATGCACATGCAGAACTGTGCTTTGACGTGAAAAGTATGGACACATACCAGACCAAGCTCAACAAGGAAAGGTGCAAGCCATAAATGGAAGGGGATGCAGTGGATGCATGCAACTACAATGCAATGGATATGGCACGCAGGCCAAACCAAGTTTTGCCTAGGAAGGGCATGTATACGTACAAGCCATGTCTAGCACAGAAAAGGTGCCGCTACCCTCAAACCAACATACCAATGTGGAATAGGCGCGTACACATGCAGAACTGTGTTTTGACGTGAAAAGTATGGACACATACCAGACCAAGCTCAACAAGGAAAGGCGCAAGCCATGGATGGAGGATGATGCAGTGGATGCATGCAACTACAATGCAATGGAAATGGATATTTACAGAAAATGCATGACATATGCACTATGCTACAATGATGATGCATGACATATGCAGGTTTTTTTTTGAATGCATGACATATGCAATATATATACAATGATGCATGACATATGCATGTTTTTTTTTAATGATGCATGACATATGCAATATTTAGAATGATGCATGACATTTGCAGTATTTACAATGATGCATGACAATGCACTATGATGCAACGACTATGATTACAGCTTTCCCTATCTTACCAACAGGGCGATATACTAGGTTGGTTCAGTATCCAGAATTGAGGCGTAAACATGCCGCCTCAACCTATGGGGCTTCCATACAGATTTCAAGCCGAGGGTACACCCCCTGGGTATTTAAACCAGACTTTAGTCTCGGAAATCCCGAACCTTTGTGTTCTAGGCATAAGCCGTTCAAACTCTAGTTTTCACCGTCCCAGTTGGTCTTCTAGGAACTCACCGCAAAAACAGGCAGGTGGCTTTACCAGACCACCGGAAGTCGTTCGGGCACGACAAACACCAAAGGAATTGCACCTTCAGAGGATTTAAGGTCTCCTAGACCGGGATGCAATGCATGACAATGCATGTTTTCTTGTTTTATGCTGATGATGCATGATGTTTTTTGAAATGCGCGCCAACGCGCGGCTTTTGAGACGCATGCCAAATGCAATGAGGTGTGCACCTTAATGCACTGAAGGTCTTGCACCTCCCAAGGATTTAAGGTCTCCTAGACCGTGCGTGTTTAAGGTCTCGTCAGACCGAAGGGGCAATGCAAAACAACGCAATGTATAATGCAAGTGAGAACACACATGCCAGGAAGGAATGGAAAATGATATGTAAATGAGACACGCATGCCTCAAAGGATTTGAGGCACGCGTACCCCAAGATTTGAACTGAAATGTAGATCGAAAGATGCATGACAATGAGAAAGAACTAAAGTGCGTAACAACGCACATCTTTCAAAATGCACCGAAGGTCTTGCACCTTCCGAGGATTTAAGGTCTCCTAGACCGTGCGTGTTTAAGGTCTCGCCAGACCGGGGCCGTGCGTGTTTAAGGTCTCGTCAGACCGGAGCGAAAAACAATGAGGTGCGTAAAATAGCGCGATGAAATGCAAAATGAGATGCAAGATGAGGCACGCATACCTCATGGATGCAAAATGCAAAACGAAATGCAAATGAAATGCAAAGCGAGGCACGCATACCTCAAGATGCAAAACTGAAATGGACATGAGGCACGCATACCTCATTAGACGGAAAATAAAATGCAAAACGAAGCACGCGTACCTCGAGATGCAATGAAATGCAAAATGAGGCACGCATACCTCGTTGAATGGAAAATGAAACGCAAAACGAGGCACGCGTACCTCGAGATGCAATGAAATGCAAAATGAGGCACGCATACCTCATTGAATGGAAAATGAAATGCAAAACGAGGCACGCGTACCTCGAGATGCAATGAAATGCAAAATGAGGCACGCATACCTCATTGAATGGAAAATGAAATGCAAGTATGACACGCATGCCACACAAAAATATAAAACGGTGCAAGTCGCAAGGGACGTGCAAGACGGCGCGATGCGACGCACCGGACAATGTGATGGATGCGTGGAACGCACACGGGGCAACTTTTGAATCTTGTAAAAGACAAAAGGATACAAAAGGATACAATCTGTGCTTGAATCTGAGTGCCACGCACAGAAGACACGGTCCAAGGTCAAAACGGAGGCCGGTTGAGCATCGGGGATTCACTTTCTTGCACTTTCTTGAGCTATGAAGACCAGAAACTACCCACATGGCCTAAACAAGGCTGTGGGAACATCACCGGCTGCATAAAAGTTCCACCGGCACAATATTGTGCCGACCGGCACATAATAGTGCCGACCGGCCAAAAGTTGCTGATCGGGGACAGTTTCGACTTTTTGCAATGGGTCTTTTAAAATAGGGTTCCCAACCCTATTTTCTCACTTCTCCACCGCCGAAAATCAACTCTCTCTCTCTCTAGAGCCTTTTTCTCTCCTCATTTCGCCATTTCTTTGTGTTTTCGCGCCATTTTCGTCGTTCGATTCGCGAAGTTCATCGCGTTTCGCACATTTTCAACCGAACAAATCTTTGTTTCGGTGCCTCTTTTGCTATTTCCGCTCTTTCGGGACTTGTTCCCCTCGATTTCCTCTTCGTTTCCGTGCCTTTTTCCCATCCCGACCTTTCCGGCCATTTTCCACCCTCCCGGGGGTTGACTTTCGAGTTGACTCTTCGTATTCCGAGCCTATTTTCATTCCTCGACCATTTTCCCATCATTCCCGACATGGCTGACGACGTTCCACGCGGCGGGACTCCCTCGGATCACGAGATGGATCCCGGGTTTGAGCTCCTCCCGCTGAGCGAGCGCCCGTTCGATCCGGCGACCTACCGGCCGGCGATCCACGTTCTACCACCCGACGGACTACGCCAGTTTCGCAGCTTTGACCGAGCACTGGACCCGGAGCTCCTCCTACGCGAGCCGACCTCTCACCTATCCTTCGGCGCTTCCGAGGTAACACTTTTCTTTGTTTTACTTTCTGCAATGTAGAACTGTTAACTGTCAACTGCCATAGCTGATTCGGTTCCTTGACTACTTAGTTCTTTAACTGCCTAGTTCCAATATACTGATACACTGTATATCGTAGTTGATTGCAATGCACTCGTAACTGATTATCCGTTTAAGACTCACACGTGCACACACACTGCGCTAGCCTTGAACCACTCAAACCACGGCACACACCGTATTTCATCAACTGCCAACACCATTGCCTGGTATCTGTTTGAATCTGAAAAACTTGCACGCATGCCACATTTGCACCGAGCCACACAAACACGCTGACGCATCACACGTTGTAGTTTACTGTAAACACACCGGCACCCGGTATCTGTTTGAATCTGACAAACTTGCACACATGCTAGATTGGCATTGAACCACTGTTTCTTCAAAATTGTACATTTCATATTGCTTTGCCACTATTTGTTTGAAAACAGGGAGATTCCCATACCATCCGCGGGTATGGGAACGTCGCGGCTTGAGATTGGTACGCGGAGCTTCCCGAGGCGGTTCGCCACATTGTAGACGGGCGGGCTTTGGTTCCTTTTGCAGGGGACTCTCCAGGCTTACTGCTTGCAGGCCTCTTCTAGCTGCGCTGGCAGAGAGGTGGTGGGACACCACCGATTCATTCCACTTATCTGCGACCGGGGACATGACGATGACCCCTTACGATTTCTCGGTGCTTACTGGCATCGGGGTAGGGGGTGATCCGATCCCTTTTGATATTGCTATGGATGAGTGGACCGCAGCTCAGGTCTACTTACTTGGCGCGGCTCCACCTCTCACCCGTCCTGGCTTCGTCCGGTATTCCTGGTTCGAGGTGCAGTTCCGGGTGCAGCCCTTTTCTTGTTGACGCAGCTCCGATGACTCAGGAGGCCGTTGAGAGATATGCACGCGGCTTTCTGATGTTTTTGTTCGGGACGACTCTCTTCGCCGACCGGGCGAACACAGTGCCCCTCTGCCTTCTCAGCGCACTGGTGGATGTCCGGGACATCTTGCGTTTCGATTGGGGTGGTGCAGCTCTGGCCACCCTCTACGGCTATATGAGCTCAGTCTCTCGCGGCAGCGGACAGTTGCTCGGGGGCTATTGGCGTGCTTGGGAGGTACATTTCCTTTTCCGCTTTACATTTCTGCCTTACATTTTCTGTACTCTGCACACTGCACACACTGTAGCCTGCTTTACACTTGCTGTATACTGTACACACGGCACACACATACTCTGCTTTACACTGACTGTACACTGCTCACACTGTACACTCTGCACAATACACTGCACAACGCTACTCATACTGTACACTCTGCACAATACACTGCACAACACTGCTCTGCTATTTCTGCCTTCTATTCTGTATTCTGCTTTATCTAATAAATGCACTGGTATTTATCTTGCAGTTGTGCGTTTACGCCTACTTTCCTAGGCTCGCTCCTGTACCCGATGCATGGACCCCTCTGGTCGTCCCTTTTTCACGCCGCTTTGACGGGAGATGCGTGCGGAGGCCCCGGGAGACCTTCAGCTTTTTCTGCCGCTACTTCGACACCATCACCCCTGCCGAGGTATGTTTTACTTGCAGTGTAGTTAAGCTTCGCCTTTCCACTGTATATTTCAATAACAGTAGGTAACAAACTGTATTTCATTTTCAGATCACCTGGCGGCCGTGGGCCCCTTTGCCAGCCGTGACGCGGGATCGGTTTGCCGGCGCCGATGATACCTCACGTTACCGGATTCTGCTCGAGGGCCCGGTCTGTCGGGCTTGGTACCTGGGTGAGCGTTTCTTGCGTCAGACCCTAGGCCTACCTGAGCAGATAGTCCCGGTGCACCCTCCCGAGCACATGCGGGATACTGAGCGCTTCACTGCCGAGAAAATGGCAAACTATACTATTGGCTGGGAGGCGGACGACTTCCGAGGCGAGGGCGATTACTCGGAGTACGTCCGGACCTTCATTATGCGTCCTCTGAGCGGCGGCCGCCGAGTAGAGAGAGAGAGACCTGTGGCGCCAGCGGCCGGAGCAGGAGTTGGAGGGGGAGCGCCGAGAAGGGCTCGAGTCCACGGGAGGGGTGGAGTTCAGCGAGGGCGAGGGACCGGTTGGCCTGCTCTGCCCGCTGCTTTGACTTTCCGAGGACAGGGTGAGGCGACCTATCAGATCCCCTTTGCTCCTCCACCAGCTGACCACGAGTTTGTCGGTGTCCCCGACTTGCCTCCGATATGTGTTACTGCATTCTTCGTCTTGCACTGTTATTTCATTTCAGTTTATTTGATATTCCACAGAATATTGATGCATCTGATACTTTTGCAGGCGTCTTCTGAGTACACCCGGCAGTCATTGGAGATGAATGCCTCCATGATGGGGATGCTACAGCAGACGTTCGACCTCCTAGCTCTCTACAGCATTCCGGTATGTTGTTCCTGACCACGGCCTCAAACCATACACAAACTACTTTACATATTCTGATGCATAACACAACATCTGATAAACTGCTCACAGCATCTGATACACGATATTTATACACTGCATTCTGCACTGATTCACTGCTCAGCATTCACATACATTGTACTCATACACTGCATTCTGCACTGATACACTGCTCACGGCATTCACATACACTGTACTCATACACTGCATTCTGCACTGATTCACTGCTCACGGCATTCACATACACTGTACTCATACACTGCATTCTGCACTGATTCACTGCTCACGGCATTCACATACACTGTACTCATACACTGCATTCTGCACTGATTCACTGCTCTCGGTATTCTCAGTATTCTGATGTGTTCACATTTCATGCTTTTTCAGCCTCCCTTCCAGATTCCTCCGGTGGGCGGCGCTC
>JAPPVO010000429.1:0-27539 GCA_030407325.1 Camellia japonica | reverse complement strand
GATGAGAGGAAAAGTGAGGAAAGGGTTTTTGTGAGAAAAACCGAGCCTGAGGGCCGAGTGATGTGAGCAAACATAAACGTGAGATTGGGTGGGAAACATTACCTGCAGCAATAGTGGACTCCCTGCTAACCTGATCGTCTCTCGACGATAAAAGGCGTCTAAGCCCAGTAATGTCTCAGCTAGAATCATGGCGATGCAGCTTTTGCCCTCCTTCAAGCCTTGGGCAACCTCAATCAATCGGACACTGGGCCCTCCGGAACCAGAGATAAACAGAAAATGAGATAGCAGGCATAAACAAAGGGCGTGTCGCCGAAAACCTTGCCAGTGATGGTCGCCGCGATCGCCAGTCTCGGAAAAATGACAAACCAAGCTCGGAACATCTAATGTCCCGTCACAAATTAGAGAACGAGCATCGGGTATTGAGAGCCCACACATTTGTCCCAAGGCTTGAGCATGGCCAAAACGAAGTTGGGGGAGGATCTCCTCATCGCACTCAGATTCCATTAGGGCTTGGAAATCTTCAAAAGTGGGACACACCTCTTGACCGCTAAAGCTAAAGACATGTGTTACCGGGTTCCAAAACCTTGCCGCGGCATGGAGGAATGGAAAATGCAGCAGGGTACGGCGCAAAGTGAATAGTGCGTTTATGCCGAAAGCCCGGAAATTAAGCTTTTCCGAGCCATCCAAGTTGTTAATCCAAGTTGCGAGATTTTGGGCAAGAAATTCTTCCATTTGGAGCAAATCAGTGTGGAAATGAAGAGAACCACGGAGTTGAGACCCTTTTGAAGAAGATAAGGTTGAGTGAAGGATAGATGTCAACATTCTGCTGGTGTTGACAGTTCAGTGCCGACCGGCCAACTTTAGTGCCGACCGGCCATCTGTTTTGGCCGATGGATCACCCTTTCGGCCGATGGCCTTTATACACAGCCGGTGGACTTTCTGCTGGGCCGGTGGTGCTCACCCTTGCCCTCTGAGCTGTTTATGCTAGGAATTTGGGAAGTCCCACCACTTTCGATGCCCTCCAGTGATCAATTCTTACGAGGGCGCGCCCATTTGCTTATCGAGTTGTTGCATATTTGCTTATCGAGTTGTATTTCACTCTCTTTGAGTCTTTGTAATGTTTGTCAAGGTGTACTCGCATTTGGCTAGTTTGCTGAGTCACCCTGTTTTGCTTATCGAGTTGTAATTGGTTTACTACCTGATTATTACGATGCGATGCTTTGGTTTTCAAAACACGGTTTCAATTTCAGTCACATTGTTGTGTGATGCCTCGCGATGCGATGCATAGAACGTGCAAATATAGCACTTTTTTTTGAACAAACAGTTGTCTCATTTCCATCATATGTTTTGCAAAAAACACGCGCTTTTGAGAAATAAAACCTGCCTAAGGCAGTGCAATGTGCTTAAACTCCTAGTAAAAAGGGAAGTAAAGTAGAAGAATAGCAGGGTAGCAGAGTGCTGGGTTTGACACCGGTAACCTCCCCCTCTCGGTCATCGTACCTTTTGCGCCCTTGTTCGGGTCAATCATGGGGTTGGCACCTTCATTATTCAAGACAATACAAGAAAATGCACTGTCAGAATGCAAGTGGAGCTTCGAGTTGACCTCGTACCACAACTCTCGTGAGCAATGCTCGGAACATGCGAAGGACGTCCCTTCCCGTATCCTTTTATATCTTGTGAATTCTCTAAATCATTTCAATTACACGGAGTTGCAGTTCGTTGCATTCCAGCATCATGTCTACCATGATCAGTTTCAAGTTCCTATATACACATTGCATTGTATGCGTGCACTGCTTTACTGATATGTGTTCAAATCCCTTTTTATACACATTGTATGGTATGCGTGCCTTGCTTTACTGATATGTGTTCAAGTTCCCTTTTTATACACATTGCATTGTATGCGTGCATTGCTTTACTGATATGTGTTCAGATCCCTTTTTATACACATTGCATGGTATGCGTGCCTTGCTTTACTGATATGTGTTCAAGTTCCTTTTTATACACATTGCATGGTATGCGTGCCTTGCTTTACTGATATGTGTTCAAGTTCCCTTTTTATACACATTGCATTGTATGCGTGCATTGCTTTACTGATATGTGTTCAAATTCCTTTTTATACACATTGCATGGTATGCGTGCCTTGCTTTACTGATATGTGTTCAAGTTCCCTTTTTATACACATTTCATGGTATGCGTGCCTTGCTTTACTGATATGTGTTCAAGTTCCCTTTTTATACACATTGCATTGTATGCGTGCATTGCTTTACTGATATGTGTTCAAGTTCCCTTTTTATACACATTGCATTGTATGCGTGTTTTGCTTTACTGATATGTGTTCAAGCTCCCCTATATACACGTTGCATTGTATGCGTGCATTGCTTTACTGATATGTGTTCAAGTTCCTATATACACATTGCATTGTATGCGTGCACTGCTTTACTGATATGTGTTCAAGTTCCCCTATATACACATTGCATTGTATGCGTGCATTGCTTTACTGATATGTGTTCAAGTTCCCTTTTTATACACATTGCATTGTATGCGTGCATTGCTTTACTGATATGTGTTCAAGTTCCCTTTTTATACACATTGCATTGTATGCGTGCTTTGCTTTACTGATATGTGTTCAAGTTCCCTTTTATACACATTGCATTGTATGCGTACATTGCTTTACTGATATGTGTTCAAGTCCCCTATTACACATTGCATGTATGCGTGCCTTGCTTTACTGATATGTGTTCAAGTTCCCTTTTTATACACATTGCATTGTATGCGTGCATTGCTTTACTGATATGTGTTCAAATTCCTTTTTATACACATTGCATGGTATGCGTGCCTTGCTTTACTGATATGTTTCAAGTTCCCTTTTTATACACATTTCATGGTATGCGTGCCTTGCTTTACTGATATGTGTTCAAGTTCCTTTTTATACACATTGCATTGTATGCGTGCTTGCTTTACTGATATGTGTTCAAGTTCCTTTTTATACACATTGCATTGTATGCGTGTTTTGCTTTACTGATATGTGTTCAAGTTCCTATATACACATTGCATTGTATGCGTGCATTGCTTTACTGATATGTGTTCAAGTTCCTATATACACATTGCATTGTATGCGTGCTTTGCTTTACTGATATGTGTTCAAGTTCCCCTATATACACATTGCATTGTATGCGTGCATTGCTTTACTGATATGTGTTCAAGTTCCCTTTTATACACATTGCATTGTATGCGTGCATTGCTTTACTGATATGTGTTCAAGTTCCCTTTTTATACACATTGCATTGTATGCGTGCTTTGCTTTACTGATATGTGTTCAAGTTCCCTTTTATACACATTGCATTGTATGCGTACATTGCTTTACTGATATGTGTTCAAGTCCCCTATATACACATTGCATGGTATGCGTGCCTCGCTTTACTGATATGTGTTCGAATTCTCTTTCCATACACATTGCGTGCACGTGTGCATTGCTTTACTTACATGTGTTCAATTCTACTATCTTGCTGTACACATTGCATGCATTGTCACGCACTTTCGACTGCCTTGTCATGCATATCGCTAACAATATTGTACCTGCTAAGTTTGCTTTCTTTACAGGCACGATATTGTATGTACGGCTCATTCGAGGCCGGTGCAACCGGACGAGCCGCGCAGGTATTGTATCTCCCGAGTGAGACGTATTGAGAATTCCATAATTCTCTTACATCCTTTCTGCATTGTAGTGTAGTTTGGTATGCTAGCTTACAACTGTCGCATGTGTGCTTCATTACAGCTTCCTTTGCATGATCATAAGTTATGTCTGGCTTCTTGCATGTTCAGTTGCATTTTGCCCCTGCCTTCGGGCGCATACCTTGTTTGCCTTGCATGTTTGTCTAAGTCTTCGGCCTTGTCAAAAATGGGTCGTCTCTGGGCTTTGACATTCACTCCCGTCATTGTTATGACTTTCGAGTTCTGTCAAAGAGGGGCAACTGTAGACACCCCATTTTTGACCGTCCTCAAGACTTGGACGTCACCGTTGGAACACTCGGTGATTATCCATGTTTGTGTCCGTTTGGAGTTCCTGGAGTTCTCGGCTGCGCGCGCCTTGCCTCAGGACCTCCGAACTCGACCGTTTTGTGTTTGGTTTTACACCAAACACTTGTGTTTTGCCTTGGAAGGGCAGGGAATGCTTTGCGAGGCATCCCCACACACCACCGGCACTAGCCAGAGGCCACCGGCTGGCTGGTGTTGCCATCGGCACTTTATTGTGCCGACCGGCACTCTTTTGTGCCGACCGGCACTAAGTTTTGCCAAAATGGCACTCTTTGCTGGCCGGGCACTGTACAGCTGCTTTATCAGATATTTTCTTACAGCTGTATAGCCTTTTGCTCCCCTCCATACACGTGTATGGAGGGATGAGCCTTTGGTTTGCTTAGCTTGTAAGCTTTGCTTGCCTATAAGAGAGAGGCTTCTTCTCTTGGCTCAAGGTTAGAATTTTGGAGGGCAAAACCAGAGCTTATACATATATATCTCTGTTATATATCCATATATACATATATCTCCACCTCTCTCCTCTTGTGTGTGTGTTTTTGGACCAAAAAGTGTGGTTTTACCTTACTTTTGCACCATTACACACACTACTACACATTAGCTCGAGATTGGGAGGCTTGGAGGGTTGTTTTGTATGATCTTGGACTGGTTTTGATCACTAAAAGAGGGCTGGACCTTTTGTTCTTCAAAGGATCTTCAAGGGTAAGAACATCACTTTAGATTCCCCATTTTTGCAACAACTTTCTACCCCTCTTGCTTTGTGTTTTTGGATTTGTGTTTAACATAAAAAAACTTGTTTTTCCTTGCTTAAGAACTTTCATCAAGGTCACCTTTTGATTTGAGTGGAAGATCACTCTTTTAGGCCTTGTTTTGGTCCTTTTTGTGCCTTTACTTTGAGCATTGTTTAACTTCAGTGTTTTTGGTCTTCTCACCACTGAAAACCAGTGGGTTTTCAGTGGTGAGGGAGGTGCTTTCAAGTCTCAAATAGGGGAGGGATACCCCTCTCCCCTTTGTCCCTCTTTGGCCTCCATTTTTGGCTCATGAGGTAGCATGTGTGCATGCTTGCATTTAGCTTCATTTCAGAACTTTCTTGGGTGTTTTAGGTCATGTTTGATCTCTGTCTAAGGTCGAATTTGTGGCCTCTAGCATGCCTCTCATACTTGCTTTGAAGTGCTCTCTTATGCCTAAAAGCATGCCATGCATCTAGGTCATGTTCTTTGCATGTTTTAGCTTGGTTCCATGAGGGTATTAGCATCATATTACCATGTATAAGGGCTGTGAGCCACTGATTTTTCCATGTATAGTGTGCTTGACATGGTCGTTTTGTATTTTAGGCTTGTAAGCCTCATGCATTTTGGCCCCTAGTATGTTCTACATTGATCACCCTCATGATTTGGCATCATTTGTGACCTTATTTCAGTCCATAAATCATGTTTGTATGTATGCATATGTAGCCTATTTCATGCTTTAAGGGTGTGCTCTTGTATGTCTAGGAATTGGCATTGTGTATGCTTGCATACTTGGTGCATTTTGGGGCTGCCATGTGACGGGATTTGGGTGTCATTTTGCATTCTAATGCTCTGTTTTTGGTGGCCTAATTCATGTCATGAATGGCCTCGGTAATGATGGAAAGATACTCTCTTTGATGCCTTAAGTTTAGGCTCATTAATTTGCATAATTTGTATAGCATTTTGGTCACCATTTTGGGCATGTTTTGCCACTGTTTTGGGGAGGCTTGAGGGCTGCCCCATTGTGGCTAAGTTCCTCATTGCATGTTTGTTATATGCTTATTGCATGTTTGCCCCATTAGATGTTATAGCATGGTGGTCTTGTGCTTGATTGGTCCATATTGGCATGATGATAGCATCTTGTACACTCTAGCATTTTGCATGACTAATGTGTTAGTGGTGTGATACTTAGTGTGCTAGCATCCTAATTTCCATAATGCATGTTTGCATATTTGCATGTTTGCATGTTTACATGAGTTGCATTTCATTACTCGGTTTGGGGTGTCAAACCAAGTGTGGGAAATGAGGGGTGTTTGTACTTCAAGTGACCAAACACACCTCAATTCCCATGTCACTAAGGCCCTTGATATTGGCATGATAGGGACTTAGTTATCATTGTTGTGTTGCATGCATTTTACATCAAAGTGCAACCTTGGTTCTTTAGGCTATCATGCACCAAAGTGCAACAATTGTTGGCCCTAGAACCAAGAGCCATGCTTCCTTGAGTTCCATTCATGATAGGAAGCATTGGCCATGCATAAATATGCCCAAAAATCCAATACCATGCACTGCTGCCTGCTGTTGCTGTCAAACTGTCCCCTGCAGGAATTTATAGCCGACCGGCAGCAAAGAGTGCCGACCAGCACTGCTTTTCTGGCCGATAGCTTATTTTGCAGCCGGTGGTCACCACAAGCAGCCGGTGGAAATTTCCTTCAGCCGGTGGCACTTAGCAGCATGCAAGGAAGGTGTTCTGGGACTTTGGTAATTTTTGGAGAGGCAGGGCAGTAGAAACAGAGGCAGCAGTGGTGCGGTGTGGGGCTTTCCGGGCAAGTTGGATCGAGCATGCATCATTCGCGCATCCCGAGGCAGGGCTGAGGCCCCATTTCTTTTATTTATTTGATTTAGTTTTAATAATTAGAATTTTGTAATAATTTATTCATTTATTCTTTTGGACTGTATTATTATTCGGTCCCTCCGAGTGAGGGCGTGCTTGTAATAAGTGTGGGTGAGTGTGTGTATGTCTTCCAACCCCCATTTCTTTCTTCCCTTTTATTTACTTGCTTATGATGGTAGATTAGGGCATACTTAAAATTAGCATACCTTATGCAATGCATGCGTGCATTCATGCATTTGTTTACATGCACCGGGCTCGGTACATCATGCAAACTGCATCGTACTTTCAATTCCAAATTGAATACGTGCATCGAATGATTGCATTTCACATGCCATGTTTAGGATAGCCGAGCCTGTCTAATTGCACTCTGTATGCGTCGCATTAGTCATCTTAACATGAGCTAGGACATGCATGTTTGCTAATTAGTTTATTGTTTTGGCACGGAGTACGATGTAAGTATTTTACGCTTTAGCATACCACATGCGTGTGAATGCTAACATGACAGTATGCTTACCATGCGGCTAAGTGCTTATATGAGATAAACTGTTTGAATGCCTGTGGGTGGAGGTTGGATTGTCTGAGTTGGGAAAACTCATTGAAATCCGTGTTTTAGCCTACTTGCGAGTAGCAAATTTCGAAATATTTTCAAAACAAACGGATATGCAATGTTTGTTTCCAAATTAGGCGATCTAGTCTATACTTATTTGCTGTGCGCATAACATAGTAATTCTAGGCTAATAATTGGGATAAGAACGCATAATGTTTTCAAAATCGGATATCACGGTTAGTAGAGGCCGGTCTTCGGACCGGGCGAAAGGGGGTGCTCATAGCTGACCTTCCCCGATCGTACCCAAGCTCCCGAGCCAAGACATTTGGTGATGACGGACACGTGGCCTTCGGCACCGAGTCAGGGTTTCCTAAATTCCCTCATTAAAAAAATATTTAGGTGGCGACTTTGTAATCTGGCAAAGCAGTCCATGTTTGGCACTACTTTTCAAAAAAATCTGTTTTTCTTCAAAACGATTTGCCAGAGTTGGACTCTTTGGTTCAAGATTTAGAACCGCAACGTACAAAAAGGAGAGTCCGAGCTGTAGCGAGGTCCCACGCGGGCGTTATTACAAGTACATATTTTGATGTGAGTTATTAATGTACATATGTATGGTTTGTTATGATGTGCCATGTAAGCACAGCTCTATGGACAAAGTTTTAAATTGCTTCCGTTTGGCCCCCATTAACTCTGTTAAAATACGTTTTGTTTGGTTTGAGGTGTTAGGTAATCTCATAATTACTAGCCGGTTATGTCCTTAACCCTTGGGGGCGGGTTCGGGTCATGACACCTATTCTCAGCAAGTTTTGTTAAGTGTTTTCAAGTGCATTTTAGCATCCTCATTACGTCCTAGGTATTCCTAGGCCAAGATTAAGACATAGTAATGAGGAGAAGAAGTAGGAACACACCAAGATTAAAAAGAAATAAGTTAATGATTCCGGGTGTGTAATTCAGTACATATTCGTTCTGTATCTGTGTAGGTCACGCGCCACAAGATATCTGATTTTCCTACTGTGTCTTTTTGCTTTGGATCCAACTGTGAGTAATAACTTCGTAAAGCTATGTTCAACTTTGTTTATTTTCTGTATAATGCAATAAGATCTATTTTATGGAACAATTACGTTTGTACAATGAATGATAGTCCATATATTGAAGAGTATTCGTGGGAACATTTTCGTGGCTCAAGTATGTTATATGTACCCGGTACTAGAGGTTCTTTTATGGAACTGATAAGTATGTTATCTGTTCCCAGTACTTGAGGTTCCTTTGTGGAACTGACAAGTATGTTATCTGTTCCCAGTACTGAAGGTTCCTTTCTGGAACTGTGTCTCGACCCAAACCCACCCCTATGGGTTTAGCACCGTAACCGGCCAGTAATCCGAGATTACCGAAGGCCTTCTTAACAGTAAGACAGTATAACAGAGTACAGGGGCATGGCGAAAGCCAATATAGTAAATAAACAATGTCCAATGAGCTGTAACGATCTGTATGCAAAAAGATTTTTCATACATATACATATATACAGTACAGAGCGGTATGCATAATATTTACAATCATACAAAACATGGGCCTAATCCCCATTAGACAGTACAGTAACAGTCAGTCTATACAGTCACTACAAAACAGAACAGAAGGGGGAAAACTAAAACACCCCATAGCCTTAGCTAGACAGGCTCGGAACCTCGCAGTGAGGCACAGTGGTTGGCTGGACAAAACTGGGAGTCTACCCCGACGCTCCTAGCTCCGGTCTGGTGCCTGTTCACCTACATATATATATGAGCAGTGAGCTAAAGCCCAGTGAATAACATAAAGCGTAAAGGGGTTTAGAATGAATGTCCTTACAGTAATGAAAACAGTTCATTTCAATCAGTATATCAGTTGTTCAGTACAGTAAACAGTCATATGTGGTACATCCATTAGCATAACAGTAAACAGAAGGTCTTAAAAGACCGAACAGTCAATGATGGCCATCAATCAGTAAACAGTAGTGGTTCCAACGAGGGAACCGACAGAGATCTCTGTAACAGTAACAGTAAGCAGTAGTTGCTAAGGATGCCACAATACAATTCAGAATATAGGACATACATTCATTCAGTTAACAGTATTAGTTCAGAAAACAGTTCAGTTAAACAGTCAGAAAACATTCTCAGTTGAACATATCTTTACACAATTGTTACTCACAGAGTTCTGGGCTACAGTAAGCTAGAGCGTCTCCCCAGAAAGCCAACCCTAAACAGTACAGGATGAACACACACTAAGCTACACAGTTGGGAAGGATAAAAATAGTTTAATCCCTAATTGCCTCGGTGTGTTCTACATCTATATCCTCATTAAGATGTCTTAAACTAGGCCTAAGAATGCCTAGGATGGGATGAGGATGCAAAGATGTATTCAGAAAACAGTTTCAGAATTTTCAGTGAAACAGGGCCCCGCTCGAGCGTAGGTTACTCCGCTCGAGCGTACAGGCAAACAAAGGTCCCCGCTCGAGCGTCAACTTACCCGCTCGAGCGGACCAAAAAGTACTGGATAGGTGAAATTCACGCTCAACACCCGCTCGAGTGTGTCACCCAATCCTCCGCTCGAGCGCACATTCCCTCGCTCGAGCGGACTGATGAACAGTGCAAAGTACTGGGAGCTCGAATTTCCCGCTCGAGCGCCGTTCTCCCCGCTCAAGCGGAAGACCAAAATCTGGAAAATCCAGATTTGAGTTCCAAGTTCAAAATCATGTTTTCAAACACCAAATTCGATCCTCTTGGGCCCATTTTCTGGAAAACACTTGTAAACACATAGAACAACATGGTTCAAAGCTCAATTTGAGAAATCAAAGCCCAAGGGTGTTTAATTCAAACTCAATTTCAAACCAATTTCATGAACAATATTCAAACATGGCATGCATGAATTCAAACCAATTTAAAGCTTCAATACATGCTCTAATGAGCTAATTCCTTCCAAAACATGATGAAATCATGGTCTATAATACAAACATGAACATGCATGTAACCTTTTGCCATGAAAACAACTCAAAACTCTTCAATATACACATGCATGCATGGAATGAGCTTCAATTCAACATGCTAGAACTAAATCATGCCTTAGCTCTACAATTTGACACGAATCATGCAAGAATCAACTTAAAGACAACAATGAGAGGTTGAATTTCATACCTAAGTCTTCAAATACAAGTCTAGAGGCTCAAGAAGGCAAATCTCCTACAATTTCTTCAAGTCTTTCAAGCCAATTCAAGATGAAGCAAGATAAACTCACTCTCTCACTTCCTCTCTCTCTATGGTCGGCTATGCTCTCAAAATGGGCTGAGGAAATGTTTGCTAAGTGTATAACAAAGCTTCAAAAAAGGTTTAGATAGTGGGCCACTAAGTGGCAAAATAGTAATTAAGTCTAATTTGTGCATTTTATCAATATTTAGGCCTCGTTTGGGAACCCTCCCTTTTAGTCAAAAAGTCAAAAAGTTACTAAATTAGCCAAAAAGCCAAGAACACATAGCAAAAAGTCAAAGATTCTCTTTTCTCTCTATTTTTTGCACATCTTTTCGTAAAAAGTCAAAAAGTCATCCCAAACATACTAGTTTTTTTTAGCTCATATTTTAGCCAAATAGCCAAAAAGTTACTAAATTAGCCTGTTCCCAAACAGGGCCTTAATCTAATTTAGTCATACTAAATCAATTTTCAATTAAATACACCATAAAATCATATAAATTCTAATGAACACAGAACATCAACCAATTTTAGATTTGGCCGCCGATAAGGCCTTCAATTTTGTAGTTTAAACACAAGGACATGAACAGATAATCACACAGTCAAACAGATAGAATGCAATTCAAACAGATATACTCAGCCATTCAGTTTTAGTTTCCAGTCAGTCAGTTCAGTAACTCAATCAGTTCAATTATCAATCATAATCAGTCTCAGTTTAGCAGTAATCAGTATTAATCAGTGATCAGTGATGAGGGTTGTTACAGTCTCCCCTCCTTATAAGAGTTTGGTCCTCCAAACTCGAATTACCTTCATTCTGGAAGAAAACAGGGTTCAGTGGGAACAGTTCAGGATATCTTTTAGCCGTGTCATCTTCCCTTTCCCAAGTGGCATACACTCCACCATGGTTTTGCCAGTCAACTTTCACTAACGGGATCTCTTTATTTCTCAACTTCTTGATCCATCTGTTTACAATCTGTATAGGTCGTTCCTCGTAAGTGTAGTCATCACTCAACACTACACGAGTAGGCTCTATCACGTGGAAAGGATCCTGGAGGTAGTCCTTCAACATAGAAATGTGGAAGACGTTATGCATATGCTCCATTTTAGGAGGAAGCACAACTTGATACGCCACCGGATTGATTTTCTCAATAATCTCGTACGGTCCGACATCTCTTGGCGCTAACTTGCCTTTGACTCCAAAACGAGTCTGGCCTTTCATCAGTGTCACTTTCACAAAGACGTGATCACCCACTTCATACTCTCTGTCTCGCCTTCTGACATCTACATAACTTTTCTGTCTGTTCTGTGCAGTTTTCAGTCTCTGTTATATCAGTTTCACTTTCTCAGTCGTTTCATACACAATCTCGGGCCCAAGCAAAGGCCCATCTCCAACTTCTGCCCAGCAAATCGGAGATCTACATTTTCTGCCATACAATGCCTCGAAAGGCGCCATACCGATACTTGAATGATAGCTATTGTTGTAGGCGAATTCAGCTAAGGGCAAATGGCTTTCCCAGTTTCCCTGAAAATCAAGGACACACATTCTCAGTAAATCCTCCAGAGTCTGGATAGTCCTTTCTGACTGGCCATCTGTCTGAGGATGATAGGCACTACTCAGTCTCAGTTCGGTACCCAATGCAGTCTGTAAGCTTTGCCAGAATCTCGATGTAAACTTCGAATCCCTGTCAGAAACAATGGACACAGGCACTCCATGCAGTCTAACAATTTCATCAATATAGAGTATAGCCAATTTGTCCGCATTATAAATTGTCTTAACAGGTAAGAAGTGAGCAGATTTAGTCAGTCTATCAACAATAACCCAAATAGAGTCCATACCTTTTCTGGAGCAAGGTAACCCAACGATAAAATCCATCGTGATATGTTCCCATTTCCACTTCGGTATGGGTAAGGGTTGCAGTAAGCCTGCGGGTCGTTGATGTTCTGCTTTGACTTGCTGGCAATGAAGACATTTCGATACAAAATCGGCAATTTCTTTCTTCATTCCCGGCCACCAGAAATTCAGTTTCAGATCTTGGTACATTTTCGTATTCCCTGGATGGATAGAAAATTTTGAATTGTGGCCCTCTTGCAGAACTCTTCTTTTCAATTCAGTATCATTCGGTACACACAGTCTTTCTTGAAATTTCAGTACATTATTTTCAAATTTGAACCCCGGTCTCGGTTTAGATTCCCTTTCTTCAATGATCTTCCTCAAGAAGTCATCTTGTTACTGTTTCTCTTTAACTTCTTCAATCAGTGCCGGCTGAGCAGAAATAGCAGCCAAGGTTCCACCTTGTTCTCGCAAAACAATTTCAATTTCAGCTTTTTCAAGGTCATAAAGCAACTCTTTCTACCCGGTAAGCAAACAGGCTAAGTTCCCAATTGATTTCCGACTCAACGCATCGGCAACGGTGTTGGCTTTTCCCGGGTGGTACAAAATCTGTAGGTCATAATCTTTAATCAGTTCTAGCCATCTCTGCTGTCTCATGTTCAGTTCTTTCTGTGTGAAGAAATATTTCAGACTCTTGTGGTCGGTATATACTTCACATGTCGCCCCATAAAGGTAGTGACGCCAGCTTTTCAGTGCAAACACTACTGCAGCAAGTTCCAAATCATGGGTCGGGTAGTTCTTTTCATTTGGTCTCAGTTGTCGGCAAGCATAAGCAATAACTCTTCCATCCTGCATTAAAACACACCCCAAACCCTTATGAGAAGCATCACTAAATACAGTATAACCATCCGTACCTGAAGGTAAGGTAAGAACTGGTGCAGTCACGAGTCGAGTTTTCAACTCTTGGAATGCGGATTCCCTTTGGTCAGTCCAGTCAAATGATATCCCCTTCTGAGTCAATTGAGTCAAAGGTAAGGCAATTTTGAAGAAATCTTTGACAAATCTTCTGTAATATCCAGCCAAACCCAAAAAGCTTCGGACTTCTGTCACATTTGTTGGTCTAGGCCAGTTTACTACTGCTTCAATTTTCTGTGGATCAACTGAAATCCCATCCTTGCTAATAACATGTCCCAAAAACATAATATGATCAAGCCAGAATTCACATTTAGACAGTTTAGCATAGAGTTTCTGTTCTCTTAGGGTCTGTAGGGCAAGTCTCAGATGATGTTCATGTTCTTCTATACTTTTAGAGTAAATCAGTATGTCATCAATGAATACAACAATAAAGTCATCAAGGTATGGTTTAAAGATTTTGTTCATGAGGTCCATAAATGCAGCAGGTGCATTGGTAACTCCGAAAGGCATAACTAAAAATTCGTAATGTCCATACCTCGTTCGAAACGCAATTTTATCAATGTCTTTTGGTTTAACTTTCAGCTGATGATATCCGGATCTGAGATCAATCTTAGAAAACACTTGAGCACCCTGTAACTGATCAAATAAGTCATCAATTCGAGGCAATGGGTATTTATTTTTTACAGTTACCTTGTTCAGTTCGCGATAATCAATACACAGTCTCAGTGAGCCGTCTTTCTTTTTCACAAACAAGACAGGTGCGTCCCACGGTGAATTACTGGGCCTGATGAACTTTTTGTCTAACAGCTCTTGCAGTTGCACTTTCAGTTCTTTCAGTTCAGTTGGAGCCATTCTGTAAGGAGCTTTCGATATAGGCTGTGTACCCGGAATTACATAAACGGTGAATTCAATCTCCCTGTCAATCAAATCCCCCTGGCAGATCATCTGGAAACACATCTGGGAATTCTCTGACTATAGGAATACAGTTCACATCAGTTTTAACATCAGTAGATACGGTCAATACAGAACAGAAATACCTTTTACACCCCTTTCTAATCAGTTTAACAGCTTTCATAGAATAAATCAAATACGGGGGAGGTACTACTCCACTTTCATTAAATACAAATTCGGGTAAACCAGGTGAACGAAAAACTACTTATTTCGTTACACAGTCTATGGTGGCATGATATTTCGTTAACCAGTCCATCCCCAATATTACATCAAAATTATCAATGTTCAGTGGCAGTAAATCAATAAACAGATGTACATCTCCAACAATAATCTCGCAAGCAGGATACAAATATGCACATGTCATGGATCCCCCAATAGGTGATGATACAGCTAACAGATAATTCATGGGTTCTAAGGGTCTATTCAATTTTCGTGAAAAAGCATGCGATACATATGAATGTGTAGACCCAATCAATCAGTACATATGCATTTTGAGTACAAATAGAGAGGATACCTGACACAACGGTCTCAGTATTTTGCACATCTCCCGGTACTAGGGCGAACACACTCGCCCTGCCTCATGGGCTCTTTCCCGGTAGCTTTGGGGTTCGGTTTTGGTGCAACAGTTGATGCTGCGGCGCTGCCTGCAGCTTTACTATTGCCCGGATTAATGGAAGGGCAATCTTTAACCATGTGGCCCACCTTGCCACACCTGTAACAAGCACCAGATAATTTATAACACACTCTCTTATGGTTCTTACCACACTCGGAGCAGGGCGGTATGGAACCACTCCCTTGGCTGGGGCTAGTTGTTGACCCCGTATTCTGTTTTTTGTTCAATGGGTTATGCTTGCCTTTCTTGAATTTAAAATTCTGCCTTTTACCATGCCATTCAGACGCTGGTGTTTCAGTTTTCAGTGCTTCGATGTTCGCTTCAGCCATCAAGGCTCGGTCAAGAACATTCACATAAGTCGGTAATTTCAGAACACTTATTCTGTCGAGTATTGCAACATTTAGGCCGCCTTCAAACCTTCTGGCCTTCTTGTAATCAGTGTCCACCATGTGTGGTGCATATCTAGCAAGCCCGGTGAACTTTGTTTCATATTCAGCAACAGACATGTGCCCTGTCTTAGCTGTTCAAATTCAGTCACCTTTTTGTCCCTGACACACTGAGGGAAGTACTTTTCAAAGAAGGCTACTTTGAATTGAGCCCAAGTCATAGCAGTGTTGTCATCACGGGTAAGCATCCACCACCTTCTAGCCTCTTCTTGTAAAGTGAAGGTGGCCAACAGTACTTTATGTGCCTCCGAGCACGGAAACACTTCAAACAATTTTTCGGTCTCCAAAACCCATGCTTCAGCTTTTAACGGTTCAAGGCCTCCCTGAAAGGATGGCGGTTTCAGTTTGCTGAACTTTTGGGTAAGAGCAATTATGTCCCCATCATTAACATTCACATTCTGTTCCGGCTGTACCGGAGGAGGAGGTGGGGGCTGTTGGTTCTGTTGTCGATCTAGTCTTTTAGTTATTAGTTCCATCATTCGTTCCATTCTTGCCATTCTTGCTTCAGAGGATGAGGATTCAGATTCATTTGCAGTTCTTGCATTATCCATTTCACTATAAGCAGTGGTAGCAATTATCAACATAAGCAGTTGCATACTTAAACAGTTTATCCCATTAACACATATTCAGTCATGTCCACACACACTTTTCATGCTCATGCGATGCCCTAATTGCTTTTCTAGGACACCCTATAGCTCATTTGGACACGTGTGTGCGGTATAACTCGTGGTAAGGAAGTATCGCTCTGATACCACTCTGTCACGACCCAAACCCGCCCCTATGGGTTTAGCACCGTCACCGGCCAGTAATCCGAGATTACCGAAGGCCTGCTTAACAGTAAAACAGTATAACAGAGTACAGGGGCATGGCGAAGCCAATACAGTAAATAAACAATGTCCAATGAGCTGTGACGGTCTGTATGCAAAAATTTTTTCATACATATACATATATACAGTACAGAACGGTATGCACAATATTTACAATCATACAAACAGGGGCCTAATCCCCATTAGACAGTACAGTAACAGTCAGTCTATACAGTCACTACAAAACAGAACAGAAGGGGGAAAACTAAAACATCCATAGCCTTAGCTAGACAGGCTCGGAACCTCGCAGTGAGGCACAGTGGTTGGCTGGACAAAACTGGGAGTCTACCCCGACGCTCCTAGCTCCGATCTGGTGCCTGTTCACCTACATATATATATGAGCAGTGAGCTAAAGCCTAGTGAATAACATAAAGCATAAAGGGGTTTAGAATGAATGTCCTTACAGTAATGAAAACAGTTCATTTCAATCAGTATATCAGTTGTTCAGTACAGTAAACAGTCATATGTGGTACATCTATTAGCATAACAGTAAACAGTAGGTCTTAAAAGACCGAACAGTCAATGATGGCCATCAATCAGTAAACAGTAGTGGTTCCAACGAGGGAACCGACAGAGATCTCTGTAACAGTAACAGTAACAATAAGCAGTAGTTGCTAAGGATGCCACAATACAGTTCAGAATATAGGACATACATTCATTCAGTTAACAGTATTAGTTCAGAAAACAGTTCAGTTAAACAGTCAGAAAACATTCTCAGTTGAACATATCTTTACACAATTGTTACTCACAGAGTTCTGGGCTACAGTAAGCTAGAGCGTCTCCTCGGAAAGCCAACCCTAAACAGTACAGGATGAACACACACTAAGCTACACAGTTGGGAAGGATAAAAATAGTTTAATCCCTAATTACCTCGGTGTGTTCTACATCTATATCCTCATTAAGATGTCTTAAACTAGGCCTAAGAATGCCTAGGATGGGATGAGGATGCAAAGATGTATTCAGAAAATAGTTTCAGAATTTTCAGTGAAACAGGGCCCCGCTCGAGCGTAGGTTACTCCGCTCGAGTGTACAGGCAAACAAAGGTCCCCGCTCGAGCGTCACCTTACCCGCTCGAGCGGACCAAAAAGTACTGAATAGGTGAAATTCACGCTCGACGCCCGCTCGAGTGTGTCACCCAATCCTCCGCTCGAGCGCACATTCCCTCGCTCGAGCGGACTGATGAACAGTGCAAAGTACTGGGAGCTCGAATTTCCCGCTCGAGCGCCGTTCTCCCCGCTCGAGCGGAAGACCCAAATCTGGAAAATCCAGATTTGAGCTCCAAGTTCAAAATCATGTTTTCAAACACCAAATTCGATCCTCTTGGGCCCATTTTCTGGAAAAACACTTGTAAACACATAGAACAACATGGTTCAAAGCTCAATTTGAGAAATCAAAGCCCAAGGGTGTTTAATTCAAACTCAATTTCAAACCAATTTCATGAACAATATTCAAACATGGCATGCATGAATTCAAACCAATTTAAAGCTTCAATACATGCTCTAATGAGCTAATTCCTTCCAAAACATGATGAAATCATGGTCTATAATACAAACATGAACATGCATGTAACCTTTTGCCATGAAAACAACTCAAAACTCTTCAATATACACATGCATGCATGGAATGAGCTTCAATTCAACATGCTAGAACTAAATCATGACGTAGCTCTATAATTTGACACGAATCATGCAAGAATCAACTTAAAGACAACAATGAGAGGTTGAATTTCATACCTAAGTCTTCAAATACAAGTCTAGAGGCTCAAGAAGGCAAATCTCCTACAATTTCTTCAAGTCTTTCAAGAGAATTCAAGATGAAGCAAGATGAACTCACTCTCTCACTTCCTCTCTCTCTATGGTCGGCTATGCTCTCAAAATGGGCTGAGGAAATGTTTGTTAAGTGTATAACAAAGCTTCAAAAAAGGTTTAGATAGTGGGCTACTAAGTGGCAAAATAGTAATTAAGTCTAATTTGTGCATTTTATCAATATTTAATCTAATTTAGTCATACTATATCAGTTTTCAATTAAATACACCATAAAATCATATAAATTCTAATGAACACAGAACATCAATCAATTTTAGATTCGGCCGCCGATAAGGCCTTCAATTTTGCAATTTAAACACAAGGACATGAACAGATAATCACACAGTCAAACAGATAGAATGCAATTCAAACAGATATACTCAGCCATTCAGTTTCAGTTTCCAGTCAGTCAATTCAGTAACTCAATCAGTTCAATTATCAATCATAATCAGTCTCAGTTTAGCAGTAATCAGTATTAATCAGTGATCAGTGATGAGGGTTGTTACATACTGACAAGTATATTTTTTGTTCCCAGTACTGGAGGTTCCTTTATGGAACTGACAAGTATATTATCTCTTCCCAGTACTAGAGGTTCCTTTGTGAAACTGACAAGTATGTTATATGTTCCTTGTAATGGAGGTTCCTTTATGAAACTGACAAGTTTGTTATCTGTTCCCAGTACTAGAGGTTCCTTTGTGGAACTGATAAGTATGTTATCTGTTCCCAGTACCGGAGATTTCTTTATGGAACTAACAAGTATGACCTTAATGCTCTGCATTTGATCTGTTAGCACTATTAGATATACCAAGTATACTCAAGCCTGAATTCTGATTTCTGTTATGATTCAAACAAGATTATAAATATGAACCTGTTTTTATTTTCTGAACCTATTAAGACGTCATTCATTTAACCCTTTACTTTGTTATTATTCACTAGGTTTTCGCTCACTATTTATATTATGTATGTAGGTGATCAAGCACGTGACCAGGCCTAAACTGCTACCTGGAGAGTTTTGAGTCAGTCAGCCACCATGCCTCCCAGGGAGGTTCCCTTTTGATAAGCCAAGTTGTGAATCTTGGAAAAAATGTTTTTGTTTGTTTTTGTCTATCTGTACATTGGGTTAAGTACCTTTTTGGTTGTATCTATATGTTGCCATAAGCCTTATGTAATATGACGTCATATATGTATATTTTATATGAAGTTTCAAATTTCTGTTCCATGTATGTCAACACAGCTCAATGGACTACGTATATTTTGTATATTTGCTTCCGCAGCCCCTTATTATTATGATATTCAGGTCAAAGGCCTTTGGTAATCTCAAGATTACTGGCCGGTTACGACGCTAAACCTACAGGGGCAGGTTTGGGTCGTGACAATTACTTTGTCCATAAGGACATGCTTTTGCACAGTGACCAACTACCCTCTATATATATACTTTGTTTCTAATTCAAAACCCTAGTCACTCTCACTAGCACCTCTCTTTCTTTCCATCCCTCTCTCTAGAGTCTTTTTGCTCTCTTTCATTTTCACTCTATCTCCACCGCTCCACCACCATCTTCACCCCTCTACCACCACCTCTTGAGTTCAACCACCACGACTCTGCCACCACAACCACCTCTCTCTCATTTACATATTGTTGCCACAGCGACAATGGCAGAATCTCTCTCTTCTTTCTCTCCACGCCATCGTCTCCTTCTTTATCACCAGTGACCAGCACAGTCATCACCACCTTATTCCTCCACCGTCTACTTCGTCTTCCTCGTCTTCGATTACTCCTCAAATTTTCACGATACCAGAGCTGCGTATATATAAACCGAAGGTGTGTAGATTAAAGGATTTCAAAGACGGAAGTGGTATGTCATCGATAACGACGACGGCGCAAGAAATATCAGATCTAAGATCGTGGAAGACCGACATCAATTCCTACTTGACAAAGGGCACCAACACCCCCATTGACTCTTGTTTCTCTCTATAAATGACACTTTCTCTCTCTAGAAAAAAATATCTCTAACTTAGTGTTTTTTTTTGTGTTTTTTTCTTTTTTTTTTAAAACACCATAAATTTGTTCTTGTTCTTTGCTTTAATGTGTATCTCTATTGTGAGGAGTTGATGTGTAATTCATATGCTTTTCAAGATGTAAGATGAAATGGTCTTTTTTTTGGACAAAATTCAAGCCTAGAGAACAATGGTCCAGTGACGTAGGGCAAAATACTTTTTTTCAGATTCCTCTTAATCTTCTCTTTCCTGAAATCTCTGTTGATCAAGCTCTCCACTAGTCTACCAAATTGGTGAGTTCAAATTAATCGCCTTGCTAGGGTTTGCGACTATCTATCATTATATTTGTGTATATAATGAATTGGTGCTTGACCTGTGAATGATCTAATGGTCATAGCTTATTTTTTGCTAAAATTCAATACATAGATGTTATCTACAGCTGATCATTGTGTTCGTCGTGTATGTTTTGCTAGATCTGAGTAATATTATCTCTAAATTTATAGTTATTGTCAGTGTGCAATTTGATTTGAATTACTGATTTTTTTTTTGTACAGATCTAAATTAAGAAAGAGAGAATTGAAAATGAAGAAGTCATGCACATTGTTGTTCCACTTTGACAAAGGAACATCAGATCTAAGGATTTTGTTTTCTTTTTTTTTTTTTTTTTTTTTTTTTTTTTTTTTGTAGTTCTTGTTGTTTAGGGTTCGGTTGTTATTTATGATGATGATGATGATGATGATGATGATGATAGGGTTTTGATTGTAATAGATAGGTGTTAGTGTATGTATATCTGTGAGTGTATGTATGTATGTATATTTGTGTGTGTGTATATATGAGACAAATCTAGAAAGAAAATTAATATTGATGATAATGATTGGAACAGATAAATAAAAAAATTAACGCAAATTTTCAACATATAAAAAAAATTGAACAAACAGATAGAATTTAGGGAAAAAAATTGAACAGATAGATAGAATTTCGGAGAAAAAATTGATCAGATAGTCAAAAATTTTGAATAGATAGATATAAAATTGAACAGATAGATAGAGTTTAGGGGAAAATTTGAACAAATAGATATAAAATTGAACAGATAAAATTTAAAAAATTGAACAGATAAAATTTTTTTGAACAAATATGGAATTTTTTTGAACAGATAGAAGAAATTTGAACAGATAGTCAACAAAAGTAAACAGATAAAAAAAAAAGGTCAGGTAAAATTGAAAACAAAATATTCTTTAAAACCAATAAAAGGACTTCTCACCAAACTATTTCACAAAAGGTAAACCTCTCATCAATAAAAAAAATATTCACTAGACCTAATGCCTTAGACACTCTAAATTGGATTTCTCACCAATTTTCTCTAATTTTTATTCTCACTTATCAATTGCAATGACTACTATAGCGGCATCTTTCTTGCATTATATAAATTGTCTGTTTTGATATTATTAATGATTTTCTTAAAAATATGTAAATAAAGTCTAATTTTAATAATTCTGCTACCAAAAAAAATTCAAATTCATATATAATTCGGGCAATTTGAATTTAACTCGGGTCAGATTTGAACAAACAATCTTGGGTTACAATTCGGGATTGGATTGGCCAGGACAAATCTCAACACAATTTGAAGTGAATTTGAATAACCTCCCAACCTAACCAAATCTGCCCAAGTTATAGCCATATTCAAAGGTTGCAATCTCCATAAAAGCTATATTTTCTATTTTGATTTTGAATTTTTTACTTTATTATTCAGATTTTTTTAATTATTTTAAAATTGTCAATAAGTTTACTAAGACACTCATTAACAACTGGATCATTAACAACTTATATAAAATATTCTTCGATTCTCTACATCTACAAAATAAAATAAATGTAAAGTCATCAGTTGAAGTCTACCTCAGTTCTATGCTGCATCTCCAACCGCATAAGCAATTCAAAGGTTGCAATCTCCATAAAAGCTATTAAACGACCAAATGTCTAGTTGATTAAATTAATACTATAAAAAACCATATGTTCATAAAATATGCCAAGACAAACAATTAACACAAATAACATGTAATTTTGAAGATCAAATTGACACAAATAATATTTTTTATGGACTAAAAGTGTATTTCTTAAAGTAAATTTTCACATTAATGACACCTATCAAATATTTTTTTAACTAAATATATTATTTTTTAAATAATTTTTCACATTTATTCATAATTTTAATGGCATCTACTGGCCAAGTTAGATTGAGAAACCAAATTGAAACACATTTTATACATTAAAAACTAAATTAATACAATTTCAACATTAGGAATCAAAATATCACAAAACTCTTATTTTGGAGATTAAATATATGATTAACTCTATTTATTTTGTTTTCAATGTATAGAATGCTTCTTATGTGCTTGCGTGTGTTGTGTCAATTCATTATGGAACGTTTAATGTACACTAGTAGTGTTTGGATTATTGAAATAAAATTCGTGAATATTGATAATTTAAACTTAAAAATAAATAATTTCATGGAATAACCAATCTATTCGAATAAACTAAACATAACATTAGCATTCGAGACCTTTTGGACTTAAGAAACAGGTCAGCGATGGAGAAAACCGACTACGCTATCTTTATAGAGGTGGCGCAAACAAGATATTTTTTGTTCAAATCAACTCATTATTCCTGAACTATGGAAGGGCAAATTAAACCATAAAGCAAGACTAAAAATCTAGATCCAGAATATTAGAAGCGCAAGACCAGAGGTCTCTAAGTCCAGGAATTAAGGGTCTAGATGATCAGGAGCAGGGCACATAGGATGCGCGCTCACAAGAGTCAGATTTAGTCAAAATGCGTGTTTCTAAAATAATGGCCCAACTAACTCCTAGATAATTGCACCAATATGGTGAGCAATACCTAAAGAAAAAGGGTTGACATGAGGAGTGGGGGGAGGCCTACGATTAGTGGGAGCATAATATAAATAAAGAAGATAACAAAGGCTAAGGTACACACAGTTAAATATACTTCATGAACCTATGCTCTCACATTTTTGCTCCTTTGTGTATTGTTTTGTTGACTTAGGTATTGGAGAGTTCCTAGGCTGCTCCCTAGCCACTTCTTTGTCTTTTTGTGGGTGTATTTTCAGGTCTCAAGCAATTATGTCCTCACCGGAGCACCGCCACTACCAAGTGGTACAATTTTACCCACCACATTAACCATAAAACATTGTTTGTTATATTAAATGCAAAAATAAACTCTTTTTGTTATTGGCTTTTTTCTTCTTCTTTTCTTTTTTTTTTGTTTTTTTTGCTAAAACAATCATATTCCTATATTTTATTTTATTTTTGGCAAAAAATAAAATGTTGGTCGGTTAGTAAGTATACAACAAAAGCGTCGCAATCACATCATTGACATGAATCCTGAATATCTAACTTTCTTCGGGGGTGTACACGAATTGAATTGGTATAGTTTTAAAGTAAATTAGGACCCGAATTATAGGAACTGGTTCCAGAAAAATTAGAGTAGTCATTGAACTGTTAAATTGTGGAATTAGATCAAAACTGAACCATAGAAACCAATTTAGTTCTGTTCGATTTTACAGTTCTAAAAATTTTATATAATAACAAATATGAAATATATTTTATATTAATAAACACATTAATCATAACCAATTTCATAATGAAAGTTAGTGTTTAAATCTTATAAGAGACTTTTTATATTTTAAATGTTACATATCAAAATATTAAAAAAATAATAATAAACAAATATGTCATGTTCAGTTTGGTTTGGAACATAACCAAAACATTAAAATTAAGAACCGACCCGATTTGAATGATTCTACCATTTTTAAAACCAGAATCAAAATTAATAAAAACAAGATCTGATTAGATTAATTTATAAATTCTACTTATTTATTTGTAGACCTCTATTTTCTGTGGTAACAATTAGGATTTTGGCATTGTTATTTGAAATATTTATAGACATGTTTTGGCAACTCTAAATTTTAGCAAAAAAAGTTACGAAGTTACTTTAAAAAAAATTAACTTTCCTTTTATTTTATACAACTTTTCATAAAAATCTAAAAGGTTACTAAAACTCTCAATTCTCAAAACAAAGTACAGTTCTATCACATGTTCCATAATTGGAAACCAGGTTTACGAAGACTGAACTAGAATCAAACATTCGATCCTTTGACCTCACAACCTTTTATTTTCAAAACTACACTTCAATTTGCAAACAAGATTAAGAATGAATCACGTTCACATCTTCATCAATCTTATGTCCTCAATCAAACGCTCCAAATTACAGGACGACGACCCCCCTTCACCAACACTTTCTCTAGCCAATTTCGCCATTCGATCTGCCGATACCACAAACTCATCCCTCTTCAGATCCATAACATCCTTGATCATCTTCTCGATCACCGCTCGATCACAAGTATCTTTCATGTCGATCCCGAGCTTCCATACCTCACTTACAAACCTACTATTCACTTGTTGGTCCACAAAGTAGGGCCAACAAACCATTGGCACACCCTCTACCATACTCTCTAAAGTCGAGTTCCACCCACTGTGAGTCAAAAATCCACCAATAGCCGAGTGAGCCAACACCTCCTCCTGCGGGGCCCAACTCACTAACCACCCTCTCTCCGCCGTAGCCTCCAAGACCTCCTTCGGAATCTGACCCTCCCAGTCTCCACCTGGTATCGAATTAGGACGTCTGACCCACAAGAATCGATGCCCGCTATTTACCAAACCGTGCCAAAACTCCATCACTTGGTCACTTGTCATCATGGCAAGGCTTCCAATGCTAACGTAGATCACGGATTTGGGTGGCTGCGCATCAAGCCACTTCAAGCAGCTTCTATCTTCTTGCCATAGACTGTTTGAGGAGGCCTGTTGTGGTCCTGGTGGTGTTGGTTCGGTTGCCAATTTCATTTTGAGGTGGGTGTGGAGTGGGCCGATGGGATAGAGATTTGGGCAGAGAGATCGCATGTGAGAGAGTACAGGTTCGTCTACCTCTTCAAACGTGTTGAGTATGAGTCCACGGGCTCGTGGAACTTGTTGAACTTCCTTCATAATGATTTTGGTGACAGGGTTATTCAGATCTCCGATACGACAGAAGTCTGGTAGATCACGGCGGCGAAGAAAGCCCTCCATGCCTGGAACACTCTTAATTGGTGCATCCAAATCATCACCTATGCGAACAAAAATTGTGAAAAATTAAATTTTAAAAAAAAAAATCAATCAAGAAAATCAATCAGTATAGGGAGATATGATCAGATTGGGGGTTGCCCACTTCCATTTTTGTAGAAACCGACAGATTTTCAAAATTCCTATAATTATCAATGTGTATTATCACTCAAGTTGAGTTAGAAATTTTACATTTTTAGAAAGAATTTATGTATGAAAGTTAAAACAGTGCAAGAACACTCCCATCATTTTCTCAGGAGCAATATTAGGACTGGAAAAAAATTATCAAAAATTTTATACAATATTATTTAAGTAGGCACCATGTAAATATTGTATAGAATTTTTGAAATCTATTTTTCTGTGACCAAACAGTTTAAAAGTGAAAAACTCTATAACCCACCTTCGAAAGGAAGCTCGCCAGCGTCAATGAGTTTCGGGACGCAGAAGTAAGTCCAAAGACCGCAAGGACTAATAGTATCAAAACACATCAGAGGAATTCCAACTTCTTCAGCAATTTCAAAGCTGAAATTCAAAGCCCCATCTGCAATAATACAAGTCACCGGCCTCCCTATCCCAGAACTCAACATCTCCTTAAAAAGTGGTTTTGTTACAGTCTCCAAAGAATCAAACAAGTCCATGAATCGGTCTCCAGATCTCGGGTGGTCTTCGGGGAGGCCATCGGAGATGGTTTCGAAGCGGAATTGAGGGAAGGTTGCGAAGCGGGATTGGATGTCAGTGTAGAGAAGAAGACGGCGGTGGTTGTGGTCGGTGTTGAGGAAGGTGACGTGGAGATCGGGGGCGAGGCAGAGAAGCTCGGCTAGCTTGAGCATGCATTTGATGGGTCCTTGGACTGGTAAGGGGAAGATAAGTACATGAGGTGAGGCTGAGCTTTGTTCCATCGAATTGGGTTTTGGAATTTTCTGTGAGATTTGGTTCAAAACTCAGATCGAGACTTGTCCGGTGCGATTGAGAGACTTTTAGCTTTCCAAATGTAACCAGGTTCGAATTCCTTATTATTTAAGAGGGACTGTTTAGGTGGCTTGACTATTTTTTTTCTGTTTCGTTTGTAAGGATGAATCTGGACAAAAAATAAAATATAAATAAATAAAATAAAATAAAAGTAAACAGCAAAATGGAGTGTGAGAAGCTTAAGCAAGGTTCTCAAATACCATTGGGGTGCCGGCCTCGTGAAGGAGGCAGTATTTTTTTATGAGGGTGTGTCAGGTTCGATTTTTGTGTTGAATAACTTTATGTAGTTGACTCTTTTGAGAGATCACACGTTGTATTCGATTGATACTTCCCCTGTTTTCCTCCTCTTTTTTTTTTTTTTTTTTTTTTTTTCTTTGTTTTGTTTTTTTTTTTTTTTTTTTTTGACATATGACTGAGCTCTATTGAGTTTTTCAGTATTGACTCCCTACTTTTGAGTTAGATTAACAAAAATACTTAGAGATCCTAAAAATTTTATTAAAAGTTTTACTAAATGTCTTATATGGGTGTGGACTCACATGAAATTCACATTGTGTGGGTCCCACACCCATGTAAAACATTTAGTAAAATTTTTGATAAAATATTTAAGATCTCTAACATTATTTTTAAATTAAATCTAATCATCAACTAATTATATGGGGCTTACAGTACACAGATACTTTGATATTCTCGCCGAACATACTTTTTTACTGTTAAAAAAAAATCACAAATGACTCTTTGAACATGTCAAGTATTCTTCTGATTAAAAAAAAAAATTTATGTTAGGTCTTTTTTTCTTGTGTTAATAAAATTAAAAAAAACATGAAGAGAAAGACCCACTTTAACCGGAAGACTTCCAATCGATCTCCTTCTAAGTGCTGCTAACTTTAGTTTAACGGAAATCTCTATTAATCAAAAAATAAAAATTTGATTCACATGGAGAAAAATAACCGACATAATTCACAACTCTAAAATATAGGAACCCACTCTACTCTATCCATGACTCTATCCCTCTATCCATGACTTTACCATTAATTAATTTCAAATATTAATTAAATAAATATTTTAAAATTAGGTAGGTCAAATTATTTGGTAGTGTACTAAAAGGCACTGAATTTGCGGATTCTAAACGTTCTCATTTGTTTTTGATAAAAGTCCACTCTTTTATGGTTACTTTGAGCATTATCAGTTATAAAATAAGGAAAATTATTTGTAAGTCTTATTAAGGAGATTTATTTAATGTAAAATTTTGTGTAATTTTTTATAGAATTTTAAGTCCTATTTAAATTAAAAAGTGTTTCACAAGGCCCTATAAATTGTGATTAAATGGTATTAGTATATTATTATACCCTTTATATATCTTTCCATATTATAAGTTATTCGCCCTATTAAGGTTTGGAGACTTTTAGAAAAGTTTATTGTGTAGGCTTCGTCTGTTGCTGTGAATTGTGCCATGATCGCAGAGGCTGGTGGATTTTGAAAATGTTACTGGTTTGGATGGTTTTGTTGTTTGATCTTGCCGATCTGGACTCAAAGTGTTTGAGGGAAGGTGATAAAGTTGTTTGCTTCT